>PVJO010002717.1:0-137520 GCA_004026905.1 Hystrix cristata | reverse complement strand
GAAAGAAGGGGAAAAGCAGAAAGGCAACAGGGGAAAAAGAGGGGAAAGGGAAAATATGGAAAATGATGAATGAACCTGCTGTAAATAGGGAGGGAGGGTGCAGAAGGGAGGGGGGGAGAGGGGGGAGAACCAAGATACATCATGTATAGGTACAGAATTAATGTAATGAATGTGACCATTGTATGTAGAATGTACCAATACATGTTCTTGGTTTAAAATAAAATAAAATAAAATAAAAAAGAAATTTTATAATATGCAAAATTTTAAGATTTTATGTATATGTTCTAATTATGAATTACTACATGTAAATAGTTTTAACTGAGCTTAGTTAAGAGGATTTTGAATTATACTCCAAGTAATCTTAACACGTGAAAATGTTAAAACTGAAAGAATTTTGTTTTTTAAAGTTATTCGTATGCATAAAATACATTTTTTCTAAAGGTTTAGTACAAAAAGTGATACTCTGAGAAAATACTTTCATTTAATTCAAAATCTATAAAAATACATGGTTGTGACGCTGTTGTTTTTTCAGTATGAAATGTCATCCACTGATGACTTCTTACTGGGCCTGAGCATGGCAGTCTCTTTCTCTCCTCATTGCATTGTACTTGCCCTTGTTTCCCATCCCAATCCTCCCACTGTAGTCATGGTGTAATTTTATTTAGAACATTGCTCAGTCTTCATATAAGCATCACTTTCTGAAGGCTCTTCAAAGCCACACCAAATGACTATGATTATTTGCCTTTACTACTAATTTTTACATGTTCCATTGAACTAATAATTGCCTTATTTTTCTTCACTTTAATTTTTATATATACTTAATGGTACAGGACATTCATGAGAACTTGCTTCAGTGATCATGGAAATTAAAACTGATGCAGCAGAATGAATTAATGGGCCAAACAGTAGAAGAAGGAGGAGGAGGGAGAGGAGGAGGAGTTGAGAGAACAGGGAAGGGGCTTCAGCTTGAGGAGGATGGCTGAAGGGGACAAAGGTCTGCTCACTGGGGAACAAGAGTAGCTTCCATGTGCTCCTGGGGTGGGCCAGGAGCTGGTAACTGTCTCGTAGGTTGTGAGCATGGGGAGCATCTTCTAATGGAAGAGCTATTTCTGACCTGAGACACCATGGTGCCTATTTTCTGTGATGGTGCAACTGGGCCTTGCACTAAGAATAGGGAGATAAGGGGAGGGTGCGACCCACACCTTGTTAGCAAGAAAGGACTGGAAAAGGACACATCTTCACCTTCAGTGGGTAGCAGGTCATAGATCAGGGCTTGGGACTCTGCCATCTCCTGTCCTGTGAGGGTATCTGCTCTATGTCATCATCATGGATTCAAATTCAATCTGGGACCACTCACCACTTTTGTGAATATCCCCTCAAAGTTTACATACATCAGATATTCTATTAATTTAATCTTCTTGGAAAAATTATTCCTGGAGCCTCCTGACCAACACTCGCCTGTACTGTTTACACTTCAGGGATTGATTCCCTTTGCCTTTGTCCTTTTCCCAAGGTTCTTCTTCTTCCTTCATTTTGGTCGAGCTCTCCTTCAATATCTTTCTACAAAAGTACTTGACAGGAAAGTTTTGAAGTTTGGCATGTCTGAAATAGTCTGTATTCCACTCTCACACTGTATTTATAGTTTTCAACAGGATAGAACTCTCCATTTAAAGTCATTTTTGCCCCAGAATTTTGCAGGTGTTGTTCCCTTTTCATTATTTTCTCCAAGGATACATGTAGTTTTTAAATTTCCCAAGGTTTTAAATATTTTTCTCTTTTGTTTGTGACCTGTCCATATGGGGAGCTTGTTGTATCTTCCCTTTATATTCAGCTTACTAAATTTCATTTAGAAGTGCTTTAATACGGGCTTTTTCTTCCCATTTATTCTTCAGGCTGCTTCATAATTGCTTTTCATCTATGAAGGCACATTTTCTTCCTTTTGGTTTTCTCTGCTCTCTCTTCTTGAACTTAGGAAAGCCTCAGGCTTTGGGATCAGGCTGTGTTTGAATCCCAGGTTTCCTACCTAGGAATGATGTGCTTAATATTTTTGTGTTGCAGTTTTCCCACTAGGATAATGGAAACGGTCCAGTGTCTGCAGTCACAGGCTTTGTTGAGGGTTCAGTGAGTGAGTACACGTGGAACCTCACTAGCACATCCCACCGTGTAATTGGTCTTGACTTCCTGGCCTATTGATGCAAGGTTCAGACATTTCTCTCCTGCCAGCCAACTCAATGCTTTTGCTCCATTCTCTGGGAGATTTTCTTTCTTTTTTTAATTTTATTTTATTTTAATGGTACATTTTAGATATATATAGTGATAACATTCATCATGGGGAATTTGTACCTGTACATGATATATCTTACTGCTTCTTTTTTTCCCCATTCCTCTCCCCTCCCTTCACTCCCTCCTCCCTCCTTATTTACAAAAATTTGTTTCCGTTTTCTTTTCCATCTATTTTTTCCTCCTGAACCTTTGTTCCTTTCCCCCTCCCCTTTTGTTCCCCTTCCCATTTGAACAATTTCTTCTCTTTCCTAATATAATACAGTTTAGTCCTTAATGACCCTTTCAGTTCTCACACCAGAGAAACAATGCAGTATTTAAATATGTGTGTCCGATTCATTTCATTTGAGTATGGTCTCAAGATGCCTCCATTTACACTGGGAGATTTTCTTAATTGGATCTTCCATCTCATCTATTATTCCAAGAACTCTAGGATTTCCAAGAACTCTTTTTATCCCAGGTTCATACGGGGGTGTCTTCACATCCCCTGAGGATATTAATGATTGTCAGGTTTTCTTCTCCCTGCATAGTTTGTTTCTCCAACATCTTCCTTTGTCCTCCTTTTCTTTCTTTTTAAAAATATATTCCAAGTGAAAGGCCCTCCTCAAATACCCAGTAATCCTGATTATTGCCTCTTATGTGAGAACAGAGGACCAAAGCACTGAGTGGAAGACCTGTGCTCGAGGGATAATTATTGACCATCTGCTTCACAGGAGGGCATCATCACAGCTACAGGATCTTATTGATGAACTTCAGATTTCAGAATCTGGACTACATACATTTATTTATTTATTTATTTATTTATTTATTTATTTATTTATTTATTTATTTTTTGTGGTGCCGGGGATTGAACTCAGGCCCTTGTGCTTACAAGGCAAGCACTCTAATCACTGAGCTAAATCCCCAGCCTCTGGACTACATTTATTGGTGAAAATCATCTTCCCCAGATGAAACTCCCCCAGTGTCTTTTTGACCAGCCATTTTAACATCCTGTCCTCACAAGGCACCTGGGGAGGACAGCACCCTCCCTGGACAAGTGTCCAGTGCTTACCAGTCCAAAGCCCTGCGTGTTTTCCTCTGAAAGCAATCAACTTTGATATTCTCTTTTAGTGGAGGGGAGCAGTTTGCCAGCCACATAAAAAAGATGGAGAATCTGGAGATCTAATTGCTTTGTAGATATATCTTTGCATCTATCCTCTTTATTCCAGCTACTCTGTTATCCCCACTTCCAAGAGCATCATGCTATCAATTTCTAAGAATTTAGATGATTCTGAAATACACTAGAATTCATTCTTTACTGTTTCCACTGCAGACTTGAGACTTAGCTTTCTCAGTTATGTTAAATCGATTTCTGTAATTCTATGCTGTTCTTCCTCTTATAACTTTCTCCAACTTTTTTTGGTTCATTTCTTTTTAAAAATATTCTTTTCTGAAGGGACTTGGAGCGAGGTTAAAATTGATTGTGTATATATGTTCAGTCATCAATATTTTCCTGAAAGTTGCAAAGCAAAACTTTCAGTTGTTCTTTTATGTGCCGATCCGTCTGGATTCACTAGAGATTCTGATTTGTCTCTCAACTGCTTAGAGAAACATCACAAAAATTGGGAAACCTGATACAGTTTTGATCTTCTATGCTAGTTCCATTTATTGAACTCATCTGGTTGTACAACTGATTTGACACCTTGGACTTAGGAGATTAATCCGTGACCCCTTTGCTATTTGTACTGAAGAAGCAATGAGGCTTTGTGAACAGGAGGGAAGAAGGGAACTTAATCATCAGCCCTTCCTCTGCTCCTTTTGCAACATCTGCTTTTCTTGAGGATACACCAGAGGATGAAAACCGTTTGTGGGAAGTAAACAAAGAACACAGAAAAGCGGAGAAATGAACGGATTCTTGGTGACAATGAGTCTCAATTTAAATCCAAGTCTTCTTAACGTCATGAACTACTTTTATATCCTTAGCAACATGTATCAATAAATTATCATTTGTTTCTCCCCAAATCAATCAAATTGGGTTTCTTCTTACTACTGAAAGAACTCTGATCAATCCCGTAAAGAATCAACAGTTTCCTAGTACTAAGAACATGGGAGTGATTTTCATCAACATAACTAGAATAAAATTATGTTGTCTCAAAAGTTATAGTCATTTTATCTCTACTTAAGTATTTTTCCTGTAGAACAAACAGTGGACCCCAAATACACAGAATTGTTCCTAGGAATCTCTACAGAATTGAGAGATGTTCCCTCTCAAGTTTTCTTCCCTTACACAAATCCCCATGAATTGAATTTAATGAATAGAGTTTTTCAAGGTTTAATTTCTCCATAACTCTTTTTCAAGATTGTGGTGCCTGCTGTTCCTTGTCTTCAGATGTCAAAATAATTTGTTATGAAATTACTAAATTCAGAATTATTACCCAAACTGTAATATTCCATCTTCATAGTAAATGGGTAACTAGGTAACTAAAATATGTATCTATTCCTATAATCTCCTAAACATATAATTTTATTAGAAATTGTGTACACTATTCTTTTTTAGATTAAGAAACCCTCATACCTCTAACACTGATCCAGTCTCTGATAATAAAAGTATTTCTGGTCATACAACGGCACAAACACGTACCTCCTGTGGGTACAGGGACAGAGTGGCAGAGTCGCGGTGGCCTGGTCAAGTGGCCTTAAGCTTTCAGAGGAGGGCAGACCGGTATCTACAGTTGTCCAGCAGCCCACTTGTCCCGGTCTCAGCAGCACTCATCCTGCCATCTGTCCTTTACCTGGGACACTCAAAATACAGACAGTGACTTTGTCCTTTCTCATTTCTATCTCCTCCCCACCCCTTTCCTTATGCTCCTGGTCCTTATGAAAAGCTGCTTCAATTGGCTACAAGATCCCCATAACTTCAATCTTGATCCTTCACAGTCACACTAAATGTAGTCATTTTTACATTTTCTTAAGTTACTTGGAAAGGCAACCACAAGGAGAAGGACTAAATCTTCAATAGTAATAAAGCTAAAATAATAAATATGAACAAATAATCAACTTAATTCTTCCCTATAAGTGAAGAAAGTCTCACCACGAGTGTGGATAGGAGCTGCTTGGGTTTGCCGGGAAGGCAGCAGCCCCAACCAGCCAGAGCTCCCTGTTTTCTGTCATTTAGGCTTCATTTAACTTCTAACATGCGCCCCTTCCATCTTCTCTCTCCTGTCTGTGTTCCGGGAAGACACTATCATACACAAAAGCACACCCGCAAGCTTACTGTTTAGTGCCATGTAAATAAGTGCTCACACTTCAGGCCTGATCGTGCGTGAGTGCGTTCCCCTCCACCTCCTGTCACGCTTAGCAGTGGTGTCACTGGTACAAATCACCCATTTCTTGGCCTTGCTCCTGTTCAAGTCCTGTTCTTGCACTGCATCTTGGCCCAGGAGACCAACTGGGTTTTTAGATGGTGCGAAGCTCAGGCCTGAGTTTCAAAAGTGAATCTTGAAAGTACCAGGATATCTGGAAGCCAATGGTGTCTTCACCTATTGCATCACCACATGGCACTGCATAGGCATGAGTGTGTCGCTTACCTGCAGCTTTGGCCATAGGCGCAAAGGGAGGAGACATGAACATACAGCAACCTGCCCAGCAAAACCGCTGATACAGGAACATTATTTAATGCCAGCCAAGTAAGTATATAAATAACAAAAAAGCCCTTGGATTTGGGAGGGTTGTGGCTTTTCCAGTTTACACTGATTATACTAACTAGCTTTTCTATCTCTGAAAATAAATTAGTAAAAACTTGTCAAATACTATCATTTACCATTCATGACATTTGTGAAATGTGCATGTGCAGAAGGATTTACCTTTTCCATATAGTTCCAATTATTGGCAAAATAAAACTAGATAAGTGGATTTTGCAAGCATGGTGCACATGCCTTCCACAGTGGTTACTGACAGCTGCCCACAGGTATTGACTTTTATTTTTAAATTATTAGAGCAATTATGGGGCAGAAGGTGTGTTCTGAGCTTGAAAATATTACAAAGAATGACTCATACACTAAAGACCATATACAAAAACACTTCCCTGGACAAAAAAAAATATTCTTCACATTTCTTTTTTTTTTTTTTTTTTTTTGGTGCTGGGGATCGAACTCAGGGCCTTGTGCTTGCAAGGCAAGCACTCTAACCACTGAGCTAAATCCCCAGCCCTCTTCACATTTCATTTTATATAACATTTTTAGGTTGGGGATTTAGGTCAATTGGTAGAGTTCTTGCCTTGCAAGTGCAAGACCCTGAGTGATCCCTAGCAACCACCCCCAAAAAAGACTGAGCGATATTTTTTATAACATTCTTCATATGACTTTGTCCTGGAGAAATTCCCCATCTCTATCCAGTTATTTGATGCCTTTTCTTATTTTGGAAAATGTAGTTAAGCAAGAGAATGAAATAAAAGATACAAATATTGTAAAAGAGGAGGCAGTATTTGCAAATAGTGTAGTTGTTTATCTAAAAGGCTCAAAAGAAGCAAGCTAACAACAGGAAGCAATTAGCACTCAATAAGTATACTGGTTTAAAAAGTAAACCAAAAAAATCAATAACTTTCTATATACACCAAAAAATTGGTTGAAAATTATACAGAAAGAAAAAATTCAATTTACAATATAAATCAACAACCCAAAATCAGAGATTAACTTTTTTTTGCAATATTGGGGATCAAACACAGAGCTTCAGATATATTAGACAAGCACCCTACTACTGAGCTAAATCCCATGTCCCTTTTTAATTATTATTTTTGAGATGGAGGTCTCCCTAAATAGCCCAGGTTGACCTTGAATTTGCAGTCCTCCTGCCTCAGCCTCAAGATTATCTGGGATTACAGATTTGCAGCACCATACCCAGGAAAATAAACTTCTGAAAAGCAGACAGTAGTATACCAAAGAAGACTGCAATACATAGGAAGACATAACATTCATTTCTAACATTCAAATTTGCAATGACATCATGAAGTCACTGTGATCCCAATTAGAAAAGTGGTCTTAAGAAATAGAAAAAAAATTTAAATTTTATGTGCAGACGACTGGATACATCAGATTACTGAAGAAAATCTGAAAGAAAAGAGTAGCAGTATAGACAATTCTGCTAAATACTGAAACATATTATAAATCCTAATTAAAATAGGATTCTGGAACAAATAACACATATCAGAAAATCTAAAAAAGGATGCAATGCATGTACATTTGGGAATTTAGGATAATCTGTGGAGGAAAGACTGATTTGTCAATAAACAGTGTTTGAAGACTGGCGCGCCATTTGGAAAATAATTAAGCTGGATTCCTACCTCTCTCATTATACCAAAATAAATTCCAGATGGATAAAAAATTTTTAAACTGAAACAATAAATGTAGTTTAAGTAGAACTTGGATGAATGTTTTTAATAAAGTTGGACAAGAAAATGCTTTTAAAAACTGACACAAGACATACAGTTCAAAAGCAAAAGACTGATAATTTTTACTATGCAGAAATGAAAATTTTCTATGTATTTAGAAACACCAATAAAGGCAAAAGATTCAAACTTGAAAAACTGAGCATGACAAGTATGGTAGACAAAGGACTAATGTTTTCAACACATGCTTTTAAACCTCTTAAAGACCCATAAAAAACAAATAATGAAAACTCAGTAGCAGAATGAACAAAGCACTCCAAGTAGCTGGCTTCAGAAAAAGAGACGCTTATTACACAAAATGATGAGAAGATACTCAGCCTCACTTGAAATTTGACAAACGCAGAATAAAAAAGAGCATGTTTCTATAAACATAAGCAAGATTAAAATCTGAAAATACTAAGTATTGCACAAGTAGGCAAATATGAAAACATGATCTTTTTGATGAAGGTTTTTTGGGAGAATAGTGAACTTTTTTGAAGGGCAATTTGATGTTATTTATCCAAGTATAACATAATTTCTATTGAACTAGCAATGGCACTTGACAGATTACTTCCAAGAAGGGTTCACATTAGGCACAGGCAAAGTTACGGTCAGGCTGCTTATGAAATACGTCTGTGTCGGCTGATACACAGTTCTTGCACAGAGCATCTGAGTTTGTCGCCCACTGCCCAGCTGCCTGGCCCTCTGCTGGGGGTTTGTCTATGACACAGCAACTAACGCATCAGTGACTGGCCCCCTGAGGGCCTTCAGTCCAGCACTGAAGCTCACTTCCACTTTCATCAGTCATTACCTGTAAGATAAGATTTAAAAGTACTTTAAATATCACCTATGTGACTAAGAATGCTCACTGCAATGTTTTGAAGATCCCTAAATAGTCATTAACAGGCTAGGAGCGGTGGTGAACCCACAGCATGCGTGCCACAGTGGGCTGTTTATTATCATTGAACACTCCGGAAGGTTCACCATCACCGGACTATAGTCATTAATAGATCAGTTGCATAATTTGTGTAATTTTACCTACACTATGAAATATTATAGTACAATTAAAAAAATAATAAGATAAATCTACATGTAATGATATGGAAAATCATCTGTAATTTATTGCTAAGTTTAAAAGCTATGTGATAGAATGTTGTGTATATTGTGATTCTATTTACATATGTGTATATTAAGAGATTTATTTAATAAGAGATATTCATAATATGCTCAGAAACTTTCAGGAAGGGCAAACACCTAAGAATGAACTGAGCAATGGGTATGTGTAACAGGACAGTCCTACTTCTTTCTTATATACTTCTATACTATTTGATATTTTTAATTTTCCTGTTCAAATGATCATGTGTTGCTTATGAAATAACAATCTGTTAATTAACATAAAAGTATGCACAGTATTCCTGATAGCTTGAGTCTTCTTTAATTAGGAATCTTAAAATTTCATTCTGTGAACCCTCTTAAAGGCTAGAGAAGCCTATGAAACATTTCTTACAAAAATGTTTTTAAATGTGTAAATCAAAATACATAGTACAAAGGAAACCAATTAGAATAGAGATCAAAATATTTAAAAATTATGACATAATAGTAGAAATATTTCTTTTTTGACATATTTGATAAACTAACAGGAGCTAGTCTAATAACTATTGTAATTCCAAAGAAGTAATAAATGTAAATGATACTTTGAGATATCTGCAAAAATTACAGTATATGAAAATATATGTGCCGAGTATCCATGACACATTTTCAGATATTACTAATATCACTATGGTCTGTTGCTTATATTCATAACTAGAGGAAATGCTGATTTTTTAATATTTTATTTTATTAGAATTTTTGTGATACATAACAAATACATTCATCATAAGGAACTGATACATATACTATGTCACACCTTGATCCTTTTTATTTGCCTTTTCTCTCCCCTCCCTCCTGTGTCCCCCTTCCCTAGATTCTCTTCCCATATCACAAAGTCTATCTCCCTGTTTTTTCTCATCTTTTTTTGCTTTCAAAATTATTTATACTTTTGTTTTCTCATATAAGATAAACCTAATAACCTTCTGCGTCTGATTTATTTCACTTGGAATTATGGTCTTAAGATAAATCCATTTTCCTACAAATAGCACAAACATCATTTTTCATGGCAGAGTAGAACTCCATTGTGCATATAAGCCACATTTTCTTTAGCTATTCATCTGTTGATGGGCATGTAGGCCACTTCCAAGATTTAGCTATTATCCTGCCATAAACATGGGCATGTGGGAATCACTATAATATGATGTTTTTAACTCTGTCAGGAAAATATCTAGAAAAAGTATAGCTAGGTTGAATGGAATTTCTAAATTTTTGAGGAATCTTCATCCTGATTTTCACAATGGTTCTACTAGTTTACATTTCCACCAACAACGTGGAAAGGGTTTTCCCCACAACCTTGCCACCATTTGTTGCTTTTTGAGGTTTTTTTTTTGTGAGGGTGCTGGGGATTTAACTCAGGGCATTTTTTGAGTTCTCATTGATAGCCGTAATTAGTGGAGTAAGAGAGAATCTTGGTGTTGTTTTTATTTGCATTTCTCCAATGGCCAAAGATGATGAGCATTTTTTCATGCATCTAGGGCCATTTGTGCTCTTCTTCTGAGAAGTGCCTAT
Organism: Hystrix cristata; assembly: GCA_004026905.1. Taxonomy (NCBI): domain Eukaryota; kingdom Metazoa; phylum Chordata; class Mammalia; order Rodentia; family Hystricidae; genus Hystrix; species Hystrix cristata. The sequence goes on along the minus strand of PVJO010002717.1, from coordinate 127,181 downwards.
TAATTTCAGTTGCCCCATTTTTATAAGGGCTTTTTCTTTGGGGGTGTCTAATTTTTTTTTAATTTCTTTATATAGTCTAGAAATTAGTCCTCTGTTTGAGGAGTAGCAGGCAAAATTCTTCCCTTTCTATAGGTTGTCTCTTCACTCTGTTGGTTGTTTCCTTTGCTGTACGGAAGTTTTAAAATCTGATACAATCCCATTTGTTGATTCTTGATGTTGTTTCTTGTGGAATTGAGGTCTGCTTAGAAAGTTCTTTTCTGTGCCCATGTCATCAAGAGTTATGCCTATTTTCCAGCAGAGGCAGTGTTTCTGTTTCATATCGAGATCATTGATGGATTTTTTATTATATTTCAGTACAGAGTGAGAGAATCAGGTCTACATTCATTCCTCTGTGTGTGAATAACCAGGTTTTCCTGCACCATTTATTAAAGAGGCTGTCTTCCTGAAGTGTATATTTTGCCCCTTGGTTGAAGATGAGATGCTGCAAGTCCCTGGGCTTCTCTGCACCCTGAATTCTGTTCCATTGATCCACATGTCTGCTGTTTTTGTCACTTTGATGGGGACCGTGATGCCTCTTGCTCAGCTCCTGTCATCTAACACATGTAACTCTGCTGGTGCCATGTAAGTATTAGGCTTGCTTTTTCTAGTTTTGTGAAGAAAGCTATTAGTTTTATGACTGAGATTGCATTACATCCTCATGTCATTTTCGGAAGCATAGACATTTCAACAATGTCAGTTCTGCCTACACAGGAACAGGGGACGTCTTTCCATTTTCTGATGCCCTCTTCTTCTCTTTTTTCAGAGTACTATGGTTTTCATTATACAGGTCTTTCACTTCCTTGTTTAGGTTAATTCTTGGGTGTCTAATTTTTTGAAGCTACCGTGAATTGGATTGTTTTCCTGATTTCTTTATCAGCGGGTTAAGTGTTTCTGTAGTTAAAAGAAATAAGGACATAACTTTGCCTGTTTGTGTTTACAGGTCACCTAAATTCAATCCATCCTTCACTTGGGAGACTATGGATTCCAGATCAACAGGCTCTACTTCTCATTGATAAGTCTGAAACTATTAGTGCTTTATTTAAATCAAGTCTTGTATCATTTGATGTAATTATGCGAACTCCTTATTTAGACACTTGCACCTATATATAATGGAGATAAAAAGAGAATGGAATGCTCAGAATGATTCCTAAGTTGTCTTCTTAAACGGGGCCTTAATGTGATGGTTCACATGCAGTCAGCTCAACTTTGCAATGTGCAGTGCACCTGCAATATTTCTTTTCTCTTTCATCTCTTCAGTCTCTCACTCCCTTCATTATCTACGTGAACACTGACTTTCCTTTCTATGTTTTTTATCCCCTACTCTAGCACTTCCCTTTCGCTGCTCTACTTGCTAATCTTTCTATATTTTAGACCATCTCCTGCCTGTGTTTAATACCAGCTGCTGATCTTGATTTCAGTGATAGTTGTAATTAAACTATTGATCGAAAATACATTCACTCAGTGTTTTGAAGGCTGGTTACCACGTCTTTCAGTTTCTAGAGTCACTGCTGTGAAGTCTGATGCCATTCTGACTCCCGATCCTTCTGAGAACTGTTTTGCTTGATGGTTTTCCTCATTAGAAGCTTTTGGATCTTAGGTACTGTGTATATTCAGTAGATTTTCAAAAACATTTTATTTTTCATCTTACCTTGTTGATTAGGAAACCAGATCCAGAAAATTAAAGAAATTGTATTCATACAACTCATTTCCAGAAGCAAGAGTCAAACACTATCTAATTCCAGAATGCATGTGCTTTACATTACACTGTATTGAGTTAATATGGGTTTTGTTTTTGTTTTTGTTTTGTTTTGGTTTTCTGAGACAGAGTCTTGCTATGTAGTTCAGCCTGGACTTGAACTCATGATGTAGCCCAGGCTGGCCTTGAACTCATGGCAATCCTCCTGCCTCAGCCTCCCGAGTGCTGGAATTACAGGCATGAGCCACTACACCTGTCTTAAAATGGTTTTAAGGGACTTTGAGAGTTCATTTTGCCCATTTATATGGCTCAAACCAGTGATTCGCCTCCATTTTTATTTGCTTTTACTTTCCCCCTAATGTAGTCATTTCTCTGAAGAAATACACTGATTCACAGTCGGGGCACCAAAATACCACTTTTAATTCTTATAGAAAGTAATTCCAACCTTTATTAGTTACTTGAGAAGTGTGTGACACATCCAAGCCATCAAGGACAAAGTAAACTAAGATATGTAATCCAACTTCAAATGTCTTACTATTTCTTTTTTTATAACATTTTTTTTTTGTGTGTGTGTGTGTGGTGCTGGAGATCGAACTCAGGCCCTTGTGCTTGCAAGGCAAGCACTCTAATCACTGAGCTAAATCCCCAGCCCTGTCTTACTATTTCAACATCAATCAATATATGCTTAACCTGTCAGCCATTCCACTCACTCTAGCTGAATTCTCTATAAAATGCAGTATTCCAATTTGCTGTCATAGTAGATACTCTTGTGATTGTAATGTGCTCCATTCTGATTAACATCTTAAAATAGGTTAGTCTGTCTCCTAAAGCACTGCTAAATGTGACTTGTCTCATATGAGGTATGTTAAATGTGTCTCCTATTTCTTGGACTCTTTATATTAAATCTGTGACCAGTTCTCCAAAGGAATCATTCTGAAAACTAAAATGGTTCAGAATAATGGCTATATTAGCACATAAAGAGGTTTTCATTTTAACAAGATGTAACATAATCCTTTCACAGATAGCAAAGTATTAAAGTTGAACTTTATTTGTTTGTGCTTAAATAATATGCTGACTACATTTACCGAGGCTGATAGCACCACCCAGTAATACACACTAACTCTCATGTACTATGGATAACAAAAATGAAATGAAATCCTTTCCTCTGGTATCCTTAGGTCAAATTAAGCAAAAATATAAAGGTAATGCTATATATATGCATATTGTATTAATATGTAATAGTTAAGGTGAATTCAAAGCAATGTGAAAATGAGATTTATTAATCTTTAGATTTACTGTCACAATCCTACAACATTCACTTAATTTTCTTATATTCAGGTCATTATAGACCTAGATATACTTACAAATCCATTATCAAATGGGTGACTCCTCCTACATCACCATTACAAACTGTTTATGTTACCCCCACACCCCAGTATCTGTCACACAACACAAAAAAAGAATCAATCATAAAGTTACTCATTAGCTCGGCTCTGACCTCTCTAGTTTCCAAAAATTTATTCCAAAATTAGTTTCTTTGAAAAAAATTTTAAAAGGTTATATCTCAAAGTATATTTTATGGGATAGTTATAGATGTCAAAGAAAAATAATAAGTCAGGAAAGAACTCTATAGGCAGTTAATTAAAATCTGAGTTTTTTAATTGCCAAAATTTTAGGACTTTAATATGTTATAATATGTTCGTTGCAATCTTTATAAAAGAAATGAGCTCTTACATAAAATATTCCAAGCCTCATTTTACTGGGGAATCTATTTAAAAGAAGTCATTTTTTGTTCTAAAGGTCAAGAGACAACTGGAAAACATTGCTCTGGGCTCTTACAGCACATCATTATAGCCTTTCCAGAGTCACATAAGTGGCTTTGAATAGCTGATTCCCAGGAAACCCTGGGTTTATGGAGGAAGATTCTATAGAGCAAAGAAACATGAAACCAAACTGGGTTTTATACAAAAGGGCCAGGAAGAAAAAACAAAAACCAAAAAACACTCTTAAGATACCAGCTTTATAATGAAAAATCACTAAAAGCTCAAGTTTTCTTTGTGAATCAGTTCTTAAAAACACATTTCATCCTTTTCCTGAAATGAGTTACTAGCATCTCCTTCCTACCAGGCATCCAATAGAAGGAGTACTGAGGCGATGGAAGTATACCAGGAATGTTTACATTTAAATACCCATTACTGTTAAAGGAACGCTGCAATGAGTGCCTCTCAGAACAATGCCTCTGCCTTCCCGCTCACTTATCCCACCCTCCCGCACTCTCCGGGGCAGCTCTGGAGAGCCCCTTTCAGTAATGTCCTTATACAGAGACCATTGCCCCAAGAGAGCAGAGCCCTGTGTCCCTGTTTGCTGCGCTCACGGGTCTGGCAGCCTGAGGGTTCGGCTCATCCCTAAATCGCGAGGACCTTGACAGGGAGTGCTCCGGATGGTCCAGAGCAGCGAGGCAGCCAGCACAGCACAACCCAGACACTCGCAAAACACGACTTCTGAGCTGCCTCACTAACGGCAGGGTGATGGGTGAGTGTGTGCACAGACAGGAAAACTCCGAGGGGATTAATGGCAATGTGTCTTCTGCTGTAATAAATATTTTTGAAATTTAAATATTCACCATAAGTCTTGATCAAACATTGCAGGTTTCCAGTTGAGACAATCTGAAGTTGATTCAGTATACTAACGTTAATATTTTCAGTTGTTGGAGAAGTTCAGTATACCCGGATTTAATCATTATACATTCTCCATATACTGAGATTCATGCTGTACCTCACAAATATATAAAACTATTAAGTGTCAATTAAAAATAAAAAAGTTTAAATAAATGGATATTTACAATACCCATTCATCGATGATTAGGCTTTCATGTGGTTTGTATTGTCTAAAATAAAGTGAACCCTGTTAACCTTATTTTTTCATTCAATTGGCCATTTATTGATTCTATTTCATGCCAATTACTGTGCTATTTACTAACATGAGGGTAAAAAACCATGGACCCTGACTTCTACTTGCATGAAAATAGGAATATCAGAAAGGTTCATCATTACTACTGATCCCAAGAATACTAAGAAGATAATAAAAACATATTGTGAACAATTTTATGCCTACGAATTTGACAATCTAAATGAAAGACATAATCAATCAAAAGTCACACAAGGTCCAGGAGTGCTGGCACATGCCTATAATCCCAGCACTCAGGAGGCTGAGGCAGAAGAATTGCTGTGAGTTCAAGGGCAGTCTTGGGTACATAGTGAGTTCAAGGTCTGTCTGAACTACACAGTGCGACTCTGTCTCAAAAAACAAACAAACAACAAAGGAGGGACTGGGGATTTAGCTTAGTGGTAGAGCACTTGCCTAGTAAGCACAAGGCCCTGAGTTTGAACACTAGCACCCCCCCCCGAAAAAAGTCACACAAGGAAAAATAGATGAACTCGATAGGTCTGTACGTAAATTGAGGCAATAATTAATAGCCTTCCAAAGCAGAATGTACCAGGCCCAGGGAGATGCACTACTGTATTCTTTTAAACATTTACAGAAGAAATGATACCAATTCTGTACAATTTCTTCCTAAAGTAGGAGCAGTGGGAATTCCTAGCTCATATAAGTAGCATTACCATAATCATAAAACCAGAAAAGACATTACATGAAACTATAGACTAGTCTTCCTGACATATGCAAAATACCTAAAAAAATAGCAATGTAAAAAACAAATTATACATCATGACCAAGAGGTTCTGCAAGGGTATAATCACATCAAAAAGCTAAATCAAATGATCCCTTTAATAGATACAGAAAAAGCACTTGACAAAGTCCAACACCTACTTATGATAAAACTTTCAGGAATAGAAGGGGGTTCCTCAACTTTATAAAGAACATCTACTACTAACTTACAGCTAAATCATACATAAAGGGAAAATGGTGAAAAACTCGAAGTTTCCCCCATTAGATCAAGAAGAAGATGAGGATATCTTACAGAATTTCTATTCCGCATTATAGTGTAAGTCCTAGCTAATACAATAAGCCAAGAAAGGAAATAAAGTGCTTATATATCAGAAAGGAAGGAATGAAACTGCTTTGTTCACAAATGACATGACAATCAATCTACGTAGAAAATCCTGAAGAACTGGGAAAAAAAAAAAACTCTTGAGATGTATAAGCAACTATAGTAAGATTGCAGACTGCAAGGTAAGAGTCAGTTTCCTTTCTTTACACCAGCATTTAATAATTTGAATATGATAATAAAAAAACAAGCTGTTCACATTGTTGCCAAAAATATGAAATACTACAAATCAAAATCTAACAAAACATATACAAGACCTAATGAAGAAAATCACAAAGCTCTGATGAAAGAAATCAAAGATCTAAATAAATGCCTTGCTCACTCATGAGAAGACTCAATATTAAGATGTCAGTTCTCCCCAACTTGATCTATGTAATCAGTGCAATTCCAATTAAAATTATAGCACATTATGTTGTGGATATTTGCAAACTAATTTTAAAGTTTCTGTAGAAAGTTTAAGAGACCCAGAATAGCCAATAGAGTATTAATAAAAATACCTTACCACACAGCTCCAAAATTGACTGTAAACAGCCAGCAAAATTTTTCCCGCTCTGTAGGTTGTCTCTTCACTCTGTTGGTGGTTTCTTTTGCTATGCAAAAGCTTTTTAACAAGATGAGATCCTAGTGTTGATTCTTTGTGCTGTTCCTCAGACAAAGGACAAATATCTAGAATATATAAAGAACTCAAAAAAATCAGATGCCCCAAATTTAAAGACTCAATCTAAAAATTGGCATCTGAAATGAATAGATACTTCTCAGGTGAAGAAGTAGAAATGGCAAATAAATATACAAAAAATGTTCAACATCACTGGTCATTTGAGAGGTGCAAATTAAAACAATGCTGAGATTCCATCTCACTCCAGAAAGAATGGGAATTATTAAGAAATCAACCAATAACAAATGCTGGCAGGGCTGTGAGGAAAAAGGAACCCTTTTCCATTGTTAGTGGGAATGTAGACTGGTCCAACCACTGTGGAAATCAGTGTGGGGATTCCTCAACAAACTAAAAATAAAGGTTCCATTTGACCCAGATATTCCCCTTTTTGGTATCTTCCCGAAAGAATTAAAACATCATACCACAGTGATACATGCACACCCATGTTTATAGCAGCACAGTTTGTAATAGCTAAATCTTGGAAATAGCCCAGATGCCCATCAACTGATGAATGGATAAAGAAGATGTGTTTTTTTATACAATGGAGTACTACTCTGCCATAAAGAAGGATAAGTTTGAGATATTTCTAGGTAAGTGGATGCACCTTGAGACTATATTCTTAAGTGAAATAAATCAGACATACATGTTTAAATACTGCATTGTTTCTTTGGTGTGAGAAACCAAAAAGTATAAATAAGGACCAAAAAGGATAATATATTTTGGGAAAAGGGAAGAAATTGTTCAAATAGGAAGAGGAACAAAAGAGGAAGGAGGGGGAAGGAAAGGGAGGGACAAGAAAAAAAGAGAATAGAAGGAAAAAAGTGGAAGCAAAGCTTTTGTAAATAAGGAGGGGAAGAGGACTTGAAGGGAGAGGAGAGGATGGGAGAAAAAAGAAGCAGCAAGATATATCATATACAGGTATAAATTCCCTATGATGAATGTTATCATTATGTATATCTAAAATGTACCACTAGAGAAAAATTGACTGTAAAGCTACAGTAATCAAGACAGGGTGGTACTGGAAAAAGACAGACAAGTAGGTTAATGGAGCCGAATAGAAAGCCCAGAGAGCCCCTACAATATAGTCATGCTGGAGACAAGAACAAAGCCAATACAATGGAGAACACAATGGAAAAAGTCTACACAGTCTATACAATGGAGCAGTCAACCCAATGGAGAAAGAACTGTCTTCAACAAATGGCTTTAGGACAACTGAACTAAAACAAACAAAAACAAAACAAACAAACAAACAAAAAAACTGAATCTACACACAGATCTTACATCTTTCATTAAAATTAACTAAAACTAGATCACAGACCTCTGGAAAATGCAAAATACCTTGGTTAACATGGTTTATCTTGTGCTGTTATCACAGAATACCACAGGCTAGGGGATTTGTAATGAGCAGAACTGTGTTAGATCATAGTTCTGGACACTGGAAATTCACGATGCAATATGGCAAGGGCTTCCTTGCTGATCATCTAGCATCATGTGCCAACACAGCACAGAGAAGGCAAATTTCATTTGTATAATAAATTTATGATAACAGCATTGTCCACTCAAAAGGCCTCTGCTTAACCACTTCCTGAAAGGCCCATCTCTCAACACTGCTGTGCTGGGGGTTGTCTCCAACATGTGAGCTTAGGGGCATGCGCCTCGGAGCTATAACAGAGGATAAAACCAAATGACATTGAGCATGGCAATTAGTTTCTGGACACACCAGCGGCATATCAATGAAAGAAGAATTGACAAACTGAACTTCATTAAAATTAGTAACTTCCACTACTATGAAAGATATGATTAAAAAGAAAATGAAAAGATAAGCTATGGATTAAAGGAAAAATCTTTGTTAAAAACATATCTGATAAAGGACTGGTATGTAAAATAAACCTTTCAAACTTAATGAAAAACCAAATAACCTAACTGGAAAGTGAACAAAGATATAAACAGGCATCTCACCAGAGAAGATAAACAGATGCAAATAAGCATTAGAGAAAATGCTCAACGCCTTATGTCATTAAGAAATTGCCAAGTAGGAGCTGGGGAGTTAGTTCAGTGGTTAGAGTCCTAGCCTTGCAAGCACGAGGCCCTGAGTTCAATCCCTGGCACAAAAGAAAAGAAAAGAAAAAGAAAAAATAAGAAAAGAAATTGCAAATTAAACAACAATAAGATGTCACCATACAATTATGCAAATGGCTAGAATCCAAAACCCTGATGGCACCAAAAAAATGTCAGGAATGTGGAGAAACGGAGATTCTCATGCATTGCTGTACAGCCACCATGGAAAACAACTGGGTAGTTTCTTACAAAAATAAAAAGATACTTATCATATGGTCCATCAGTCACACTGCTCAGTATTTATTATCCAAATGAGTTGAAAACTGATGTCCACATAAAAACTTGCACACAAATGTTTGTAACAGCTTCATTTTAATTGTCAAAACTTGGAAGCTATCTAGATGTCCTTTGGTAGGTGAATGGATAAATGGTGGTACCTCTGTTCAGTGGAGTATTATCCAGCAAAACATAAAAATCAGTTATCAAGCCACAGAAAGATGTGGTAGAAGCTTACAGCATATTACTAAGTAAAAGAAACCAATCTAGATAGAATACTTAGTAAATAATTCAACTATAAAATATTCTGGAAAAGACAAAACTATAGACACTGAAAAGGTCTCTGATTGCCAGTCCATCAGAAGGAAGAGAGAATGAATAGGTGGAACAGGGAAGATTTGTAGGACAATGAAATGGTCATGGGTGATATTTCTATGCTGGATACACTGCGTTGTGCTCTTCTCAAAACTTAAAGAACTGTACAACACAAAGAATGAACCCTAGTAAAAGGCATAAAATTTAATTTATAATAAAAATATTTTAACAAATGTATGACCATTGTGGAAAAACTAAATATTAAGGAAATTATATACAGGGTAGGATGGGAAGAGAAGATAGTTGAGAATCACCTGTAGTTTTTATCCATGTTTTCTGTGTACCAAAAACTACTCTGAATAATGAAGCTAACTAGTAAAGTTTGAGGACCATGAACATTTAGGATGACATTTAGGCAAATATCAGTGTTTTGGTTATATCCATTCAAAATGTTACATTCATTCAAAAAGAATGGATATAACCTCCGTGAAAGACAATATAGTTCATGTTACAAGATTAGTCTGATGTATCACTTCTTTTTTATACCACTAATTTTCTGTACAGATCAGTCATCTTGACTAGACCATAACTTTGATAAGAGACCTATTATTTTAACATGGACTATACAACTAAGATGCTCTTTCCTCCCACAGTTTCTTTTATATCACTTCCAGTCTAAAAATGATGGGAAATGATTTTGTGTTTCTATTAAAATCAATGCATCCTTTGCACCCTTTCCGGGGCCTTCGTCTGGTACTTTAATTCTAAAGGAATGTGTCCACTGGTTCTGGGATGGTTGCTGTGGAAGATTAGTAGTGGCCAACTTCTTATGATATGAACACCATCAATCAATGATTGGCCAGAAAATTTCACATTATTTTGCTTGACTTGAAGTAAAAGAGGGAGACTAAATCCTCAGAAGGTTCCAAGTGGCTATTTCCAACTGTCCAAGAACAATTTGAAGAAACAGTTGAGTTTAACTAGCACCCTTAAAGCTCAAGCTGATTCTGTCTTTGATCAAATTGACCACAACACACAGGGAAGAAGTAAGCATTGGCTAATATGTCCCTCCTTATCAATACACAATGCTAGTCAATTTCATGGCTCCCCTAGTATCATTAGCAACCCAACTTCCTCTTTCCTACTTCCAACACATTGGTGATCTGTTATTATGTGTATTTGTGGGGAGGATAAATCATGAGAATGAAATTTTTCAACAAGAACTCTTTCAGAATAACACGGGATTTATTCTACAGTGTTTTCAGTGGATGGTAAAAGGAAAAAACAAAAACAGCTAATATAGTGTTGTGTTATGTTGTATTGTGAGAATTCCTAAAGAGAGTTACAATGAATACCAAGAGATTGTTGACAACATCTTTCGGGGACACTCACTTCACTCAGATTGCCCTTCTGCCGAAGTTTAAAGGTAATCCTCTGAGACGCAGGGATTTATAGGACCAAACTTCTTTTAAACAAGAACTAGGCAGATATTATCATCTCCTTTCCCAGCCCCCGGACAAAGCAAAGCGTTCTGCAACAGCTCACTGACACAGAGCCAACGGGAAGGAGAAAGGAGGGAAAGTAAGTAATGCAGATGAAAGGCTTGGGAAAGAGCTGATCAAGTATCACCCTCAGAACAAGAAGATGTGAGATAAAATGTGCAGCTTCTATTTCTTTCCTAAGAGCTCTTTTGAGATATAACTCACATACCATAAAATTTACTCATCCAAAGTGTGCTATACAGTTTTTAAGCATATTCAAAGCCCTTTTCAGCTATCATCACAATCTAACTTCAGAACATTTCCATCTTTCATAAAAGAAAGTCCACACTAATTAGAAATCAGTGGCCATCATCCACCTTTTCCCCCCACTGTAATAAGCAATTGCTAGTTTACTTACTGTCTCAACGTTTGCTTGTTAGGAATATTTCATATAAATGGAATCATAGAATACATAGCTTTTTGTGGCTGGTTTGTCTAGCCTAATGTTGTCACAGATCACTCATATTGTTTTATGTATATGTACTTAATTTCATTTTTTGATGAATAATATTTCATTTCATGGACTATGCCATTTTATTTATCACTGCCTCAGTTGATGGACATTAGGTTATGAAAACATTTGCATGCTTCTTTGGACACTGTGGACAAGTTTTTGTGGAGATACATGTCTTAATTTTTCTTGAATGCAAGTTCCCATCTCTATGTCATACGGTAGCCAGCTACCATTTGGGTCTGAACTGTCTCCTGTGAAGAAGTCTTGTTCTTCACAGTGCTGTTAGTGGGAGGTGGAGGAACCCTAAAGACAAGGCATAGGGAAGATTGTGCATCACGGGGATGCACCCTGGTCGGGGATGTAGTAATTAGCTGCTTCCCTGCTCTCCTTCCCAACCCAGCCGTGATGTTCTGCTCCTGGATGGGAGCTTCTGAGACCCTGAGCCTTTCCTCTTCGTAAGTTTACCAAGGGTATTTTGTTACAGAAACAGAAAGCCCACCAAAACACACCTTTTGAGGAACTAGAAACTTTTGCCAAAGGAGCTACAATATTTATATTTTTCACCAGCAATACATGAAGGCTCAATTTTTTCCACATTAAATCTTGAAAACAAAGAGAGGCAAGAAGTCAGGCAGAAAGGAATAGAAAAAATGGAAAAGGAAGGAAGGGAAGAAGTTGGATAATGCTTTCCTGCTTCTGGGGTCACTCTCAAGATACACTAAATTGCTGGGAGTAAGATATATAAATAAAGACTAAATTACATTGACTACTTTGTCCTACATTATTGGCCACTTCCTCAATGGGATCATCGTTCTAAATATTTTTATGATAAATGAAGTGAAAAAATTGCAAGAAATGAAGCAGTTTTTATGTATGCACACATTTTCACACAGGCATGCAAAGTAAAGGATCTGGAAGAAAATATAACAGGGATATAATACTTCATATCTGTAGAAATCACGATCACATGTGGATTTTTTCCTCCCTTTTGCTTACCTATAACTACCTTTTTAAAAACAATGAGCATGTGTGTAGCTTTTTCATTTTAAGGAAAAGTATAACCCTGTTGCCAGCAAGCCTTGTGGCGCTGTCTCTCAACCTAGGCGAACAGGAGAGTCTCTAAGAAGTTTGTAACAACTACCAATGTCCTGGTCTTCCCTTCCTGAGAAGTTCACATTTCATCATTTGGCTGGGGTGGTTCTAATATGAACACAGAAGAAGAACCGCGCCCTGTTCTTTCCGCACCCTGCTATCTCGTTTGTTGAGTTTTGTTAGAATGAAATGAAAAATCTTCCTTCAACTGATGGCCCCCTGATGTGAGCTTAGTGGAAGTCACTTTACTTGTGGTTTGCAAGGTTTTATCTTTACTGGGTCCTGTCTGGTGAAGTTTCCTCAGTATCAAGAGGCTTCTTCAAAAAACATGCGCAGAGGCATTCCAGACTTTGTGCTGGCAAGTGTCACGGGAAGATCAGGAACTCGATGCTGAAGTGAGACTGTCTGGCACTAAAGGCGTTTTACGCGTAGAGTGTAGAGTGTTTAAGACACTCTTCAAAATAGAGCTGTCTGCGGGTTAACGGCTGGTGATACTCACACAGTAACTGGCCGAGCAGCCCTGTGGCGCCTGGTAAGGGATCCACACTGAAGCGGGCCGGAGCGGGCGAGCAGGTCGGTAAACGCCTGTCTTGGCTTCTGCTCAGGGTGCCGCGGGTGGGCGGAGAAGAGCAAAGCGCTCACTCCTGATGCTGTTGTTTGCTGCAATTAGCAGACCGCCTCCTCCAGCAGAGCCAAAGAGCCGGCTGGGTGCCGGACTGAGGTGCGCAGGTCTATGTACGCGGTTGATACTTTCAAAACTAGAAATATTTTAATTCCTGTCAGAAAACCTATTCCTGTAGCATCTGAAATCTTTTACCTTTAAAAAATGAGGAAAGAGAAGTAAAAATAATTAAGATATGGTATGTGTATATACCAGTTCCGCAAGACGATTGTAAATGTTACATATTGCAAATGTACGCCAATAAATTTTACACTGAGCACAAGACGTGCTGGAAAAATTGGAAGCACCTATTCTTTGGAACTCTTACTCTCGGTTCTTGTTTGGTGTTGGGTGAAAAGAGGGCTGAAGAGAAGGAATATCTTTCTCTGTGACGGAGCAAAAGTGCCCTGAATTTATGCAACTTTTCTCACTAGTATCAGTTATTTTCAGAAGACTTGTTTTCATCTACAAACCAATTTTGATGGGTTTCAACTGTGTACAAGTCACGTGGTTGGTACATGAAGGGACCAAAGATGAATGATATTCAAGCCTTTAAATTCTTAAGAGTACAAAAGACAAAATGCAAGTCCTCAAACAATTACTAAACAATGTATAATGTGAAAAATTCCATGAAAGTGACACACTGTTCTACAGGATCTGTAATGAGAGCGTGCTTCACGTTGCTGTCAGCCCCGGGGCGGGAACCGAAGGTCTCTGGTCAGCACACATGCCAGGCAAACACCCTGCTGCGGAGCCCCAGGTCCTGAGCGTGCCTTCAGCGGAAGATGACTGTACAACCCTTTAAGTTCAGTGGTGCGGTTTTGTTTATGCTTTTCTTTCACTGCATTATTATTTCTACGTGACAAGTATAAGGGTGTTTTTTTGTTATGGCCTTTTGCCTCGTGCTTCAAGTTGCCAAGTTGCCTGTAAAGTTCGGAATGTTCATTTACAAATGAAAACTGGACATTAATATCAAGATACAGAATTATTCTCCTGGTTAAACTTGAAAGTTTAAACTTAACATTTAAACTTAGGATAATGATAATAAAAGTGATGCTTATCACTTATTGAACTCTTTCATTTTGATTCTTCCTGTGTGCCGTCTTGTTCATAAGCATATTATTTCATTTAATACACAAAAATGTCTGATATATCATTCTTCCAGCTTGTATTCATTATAATTTCTGAAGATGTCTATAGCACATGGATTTTATTAACATGTTTTGTATGCTGTAAAAACCAGTGAAAACAACCCTGACAGGTAAGGGGTTGCATCCCTCAAATTGGTTGAGTTTATTCCCATCCTTACACCACTTTTAAAAAAGTACCTCATGAGAAGTTGGTGAGTTACTGATTTGTCTTGGTCAGTTTTCTTTTGCTGGGTTCTTGATAAACAAAGTGGCTTATCTAGCTCTTATTCTGGAAGTCTGAGAGCATCCTTGTTCTGAGTCACTGGAGGAAGAGAAGCAGCAGAGGAAGTGAGCACCGCAGAGCGGGAGGGACAAAGGAGACCAACCACCCTTTGTGGAAACGACCTGTGCTTGCCATCGCTAACCTTTCCTGAGCATGGAGCCCCTGAGCCCTTGTTACCTCTTGCTGGTACCAAAACTGCTCAGCAATGCTGCACTGGGGATTGCTATAATCTGTTTTCTGTCACTGTACCAAAATACATAGGGCTTTGTCATTTTATAATAAAAAAAAGAACCGATTTACTTTAGCTCAAGGTTCTTTAAATCCAAGGCATGGTGTTGGCAATGTTCTATTTCTGTCCTTTTATTAGTATTCTTAAATACTAGCATATACTTCATCTAATAAGTTTTGAGGTTAATCAATAGTTCTATCTTCTTGAAATAAGACAAAAGTTTAAGATATTTTCTCCCATCTCATACTCTATTTTAATATGCACACACACTTTTTAACATTTAAATATTAACAGATTTATCAATATTATTATCAATATTATTATCATATGGGAGATTGATATTATTAGTCTTTTCTTTGCTTTTTTATTGTTAGTTCTTTTTCCACACTTTTCCTCCTCTATACAATTTCCTACTTGCTAAAGTATATTTTTCAGTAATATGTCAGCAAAGTTCTATACATATAACCTTTCCCAGTCTTTGTACATCTGAATTTTTTAGTTTTACTCTTACTATTAAATGTTCACTTAGTGGCATATATATTAAGTGGAAAGTTATTTTCCTCAACAATATGAAAACATAATTTCTTCTGGTTGATATCAAGTCTACTAGTATTCCTTGGTAGAGAGACTACTACTGTATTTCTCTGGATTCTTCTCAGAACTATCTGCTCCTTGAAGATTTTTGGTTTCTTTCATTTTTCAGGATATTGTTTCTCTCTTAATCTCTTATTCTGGAAAGAATACTTATTAAAGTTATTGACACATGTTAGATATTTTCATTTTATCATCCATATTTCTTAACTTCCTTCCTCATAATTTATTTTTTTACCCCTGAGTTCACAATTGATTGAGAAAAATATATATAATATACTATATTTTACAAATCATGTTATTTATCATCTATCTATCATCTGTTTATGTCTGTACTCACATTTACTTTCTCTTAGTTTGTACTTAGTATACTTGGGTAATTCATATATTGACTGTTTCCTTTCCCTTAATATATTTTGCACTTCTAGGACTCCATTTTATTCTTTTCTGAAACTGCCTTTTTTAGAGGAGATTTTACCCTCCTCATTTTTATTTCTTATTTATGTCTTTGAGCATTTAAACAAATTTGTCTTCACATTGCCTGCTTTCCATTGGTTCCAGCATGTGGGTTTCCTGTCTGCTGAGATCCCTTGCTCGAGAGAGGGCCTGTATCCTTGAGTGCTGTGAATGGCAGACTTAGAGCCTATTTTGGAGGAGAATTTTCTCCCAAGGGTGCATTATGGCTTACAGTTATGCAGTTATTATTGTAGGTGGTTTTATGTCTACCGCTCCTAGTTCTATGAATCTCGCGACCAATTTTTACACTGATTTGTCTTCGGTTTTTTCCATCAAGCATGATATGTGAATTCAATCTCATATTCCACACATTATTGGTTTAGATTTCTCCCAGATGATTAATTTTCAACCATGACCTAGAACAAACATCCCATTTTTCTGGCCAAATCTCCATTCCAGTGAAGAAACTTTTTTCTAGTCCTTCCAGGCACTCGGTTTTAAGCTGAGAATGTACCTGTAGATTTCCACACTACCAGGCCTACCACTCACCTCCTCCCTTCTTCAGCAGCACAGTTGGGTTAAAACCTCAGCCACTGGGGAGAATACCCAGGTTTGTTAGCCTCAGGGCCCACTTGGCATTAGCTTCCATTCACGTCTCTAGCTTCAGGTCGACTTTTCATTTCTGGCACCATGTGGTTTTCCTTCTGTACTTTCTAGCTTAGATGGGTACAAGCAGATTTTTGTGGCTGTTATATCTACTCAGCAGTACTGTATGTCTAGAGTAAGGAGTGGGAGAAGTTAATCAGCAATCTCAGTTTCATCTACATGACACCACATGGCTAATTTGACTTCCTTTTATCCTCAGTTTGCTTCCTTTGCTTTCCATTAAATAAACCAACAGATCACCTTGAAAAATGTGGCCTTGAATCTTGTTGCTCTATCTTGACATATCCTGGTTGTCTCAGATGGCAAATTCCTGGAGGACCAGCATTGCAGTACACACAGACATGCATTAGCATCACTGGGAAATACAAATGAACAGAGTAGTGTGCATAGACTTTCTGAAGATTTCATTTGCAAAGAAAAACTTTTTAAGTTGGCAGTTTCCTTTTTTGCAACTCTCTTTTATGGATTCAGATTCAAAACCAGCTTTCTTTTTGGTTTGGCAGTGGTGGCCATTGGTGACTTCATATTATTAAGTGGTTCCTTCAGAATAAACAAGAAGTTCTTCTACCTATCGCTCTTGCTTTCTGTGACCAAACCTCAAGAACTTGGAAAGTCTTTACCCGAAGTTATTTGACTTAATATTTTGTCAGATGTCACTCTCAAGCCTGAAATATAACAGTAAGAAATGTTTCGTGCATGTGTGTGTGTGTGTGTGTGTTTGTGTGTGTGTAGTGGCAGAATTATGAACTACAAAACCAAGGTGACAGGAAGGTGCAAGGAGAAATACTCAAAACATTGATGTGATTTATGAACATGTGGCCAACAGATGTGGTGGGCTAATAGAGACTCTCATCTTTTATAAATTTGGATTATTTGTGTCTTTCTTGTGCCACCTCCTCAGGTACATAATATGTTTTATTAAAATTCTCTGCAGGGCATATGGATGATTAATAATTGTTGATGACAGAAATTTGGTTTTGGTAAGCTGCACAGTGAAAGATAAATACAGCTGGGCTATTTTAACCTCTGTATATTATGCTTATTAGAGTGAGGCTTCTCTGTAAGATGGTCTCTGTTGAAGTTGTATGTGATTTATGGAAATGTCACCATGACCCTGGTTCTGGAAAAACTTAAAATTTCTTTTGTCGTAATCATCGCTTGAGTTTCATTTGTCACTAGGGAAAATTATTTTTAGGAAAAAATCTGATCAACAATGGCTAAAATAAAGTAAATGTTAGCTAGCTATCTAGGAATAAAATACAAAGAAAGCCGTCACATAGACACTGGAAATAAAAATTTAATTGTAACCTATTCTAAATGTGGTGTGGTAAAGAAATTTATAGATAGGAAAATACTGGAATATTTGGTTTTGGTTCTCTTCCCAACTCTGACATGTTTGAAACCTTTAGACAAGCCATTTAATTCTTTCTATCTTTGTTAGGAGAATAAGTGTTGTACAATTGCTGCCTGTAATGGAATTTGAGAAAAAAAATTAATGAAATAGAATTTTAAAAAGCATTGAATCTATATCCTAAGAAATTCTTACAGTACAAATGTGTTTATATGAAGAATTGGTTTTTCTCTCATCTTTCCCAAGTCCTCAATTTCACTTGTCTGGAAGCAACCACTATTAGTTTGAAGTCATTAATTAGAAGTTGTAATATAAGCTTATCATCTTTTAAATAGGAATACTGAAACTTAACACAAATTGGACTTAGTATTTTGTACTATTCACAGTAAATTAGTAGTCATTTTTGTGCAGCTGATAATCGCAGCAAGATCACATAACTTCCACCTCACTCAAGTGATATAATTAAGAAATTTTGAAAAAGAAAAATGAAAAAATGTGCAAAAAAATCAAAATAATGCTACAGGCTTGATGTGTACTGTTTTGGTGAATTTTGTCTTTGGGATGGGACTTTGTCAATTGGAACTAAAATGTCATAGAACTGAAACTTTGTTTACAATTTCTAAAGTCCTCTGTTTCTCCTAGTAAAAGTATGGCTGGCAGTTGCTGGAAGTCACAAAGAAGTCACAAAGAATGATTGCTGAATTGAGGCCTCCTACCAAGGGCTCTGGAGTCAGCATGGGGCCAGTCTGGGCTTAATGTGTGGGGTTAGAGGAGAAAAAGAACAGAGAACCCCCATGCTTTACTGTGTCCTCATTGTTCATTCACTGAGGAAATTGTAAAAGCTAACAAAAATAAAAACACACATGTTAATAATATCATATGCTTTTAAGAAATAATGCAGAAGATAGTCTTAACCACCTTAAAAATTCTTAGGAAAAGACTCAGGGATCTAAATGGAGTCTGGGTTTCCGATTACTCTGAGGGCCTCTCTGCCCCTCTGCCAGGATGGCCAGGTTCCCTCAGCCCTACCAGTAATAACTTGGAACTCAGTTTATACCTGTTCTTAGAGAATGTATGAGAGGTTTCCAAAAAAAGGGTATTGTCACATTTTTTGTTTCTTTATTTTTTCCTAAGTGCTGAAACTGAGTTAAGGCATTTAGATTCAAATAACTTGAACATTTCTTGATTCTTTTTTAAACTGAAGTGCCTTGGTGGTTGACAATTAAAGAATAATTTACAATTTCTGGAGTAGTTCCTGAGTTTGATTTTTAAAACCAGTTCTTCATAGTCAAGCTACATGAAATCTGAAGCTTAAATAATAACTAGTAATTTTTAAAACATGGAGTTTGTCCAGTTCTGAGCAAATGCCCAAGCCAACTTGTTTTCAAAAATGTAAATTACCACATTCAATTGCCCTCACAAGGCAGGAGAGTAGGACTGGGGCAAACAGTACAACTAACTGGGTGAAATGTGTCAAAGGTCATAAAAGTCTATGGCTAACAGTTTGAGCTAGATGTTTTCTAAAAGGAGAGGACATAAGCAGAACACAGGACCCAAAATGATGTCAGGCTTATGGCTGAGCACATCGGACCAATCAGAACATGCTATCTTCTTATTTTCTGGTTTTTTTTTTTTTTTTTTTTTTTTTTTTTTGAGCTAGGTATCAAACTCGGGGCCTTATGCTTGCAAGGCAAGCACTCTAACTGCTAAGCCAAATCCCCAGCCCAGAACATGCTATTTTCAATCCTTCATTTGCATATGGGTATACTTGATCAAAAGACACTGTTCCTGAGCCTTCATTTACACACTGTGGAAAGCCATATCCAAAGCCATTTT
The DNA here is from genome assembly GCA_004026905.1 of Hystrix cristata. Taxonomy (NCBI): domain Eukaryota; kingdom Metazoa; phylum Chordata; class Mammalia; order Rodentia; family Hystricidae; genus Hystrix; species Hystrix cristata. The sequence goes on along the minus strand of PVJO010002717.1, from coordinate 107,786 downwards.
TTCTACAGTGCAGTGTAAGTCTGGTGTGACACCAAATGAGTTTTTAATAGGACAATTCTCCCAATGCCTTATTTGCATGAGAGGGAAGACGACCTGGGAAGTTTGGATATAAAAGATCCCCTTCCTTTATCCTCAGGGTGCTGTGAGTCTGTTTACCAGCCCTCTCTTGCCCTACTGAATATGCCTCTCCTCCACCCTCGATAAACATACACCCTCCCTGCCTCCTCTGTGTATCTTGTCTTTGCTCAGGATGCCAAGATGGAAAGAAAACACTAATTTTTTTCCAAACTGTAAAATAATTTGGCATGCAAAAACTAAAATCTAAAGAAAGCAAACTGTGCTGCACAGGTGTTGGGGTTCACATAGCCCCACTCACTGTGGCGTGGCCCGTGGTGACACCATACAGGCCAGACCTCACCAGCTCAGAACCTGAGAGAGAGGGAGGGAACCACATCATCTGTGCCTTCTCAGAACAGAAGCTAATGTGATGATAATCCAGGTTCTCAAAGATAAATTCATATATCCTAGCATCCCAACAGGATAGCAGTTTTAAATACCAATTCAATAGCCAACTATTGAATCAGATAACAGGAACAAATAATGCCTGAAGCTTTTCATCTTTCTTGAAACTAGTTGTAAGTGCTGAACATGTGTGTAAGATGAAATAACATTCTACTAAATGAGAAGAAGCAACTAGATGACTAAGAACTTGAAAACTGGATTTACGTGTCAACTGGTACTCTGTTCTTATTATCTATCATTGTTAAATAAAACCTCAAATCATCATTTCATTGATTCTACAAATAATTACTTAGCATCCTCTATGTATTAAGTATTTTGCCAGGAACTATGTGTATAAAGATTGAAAAGCAAATAAACAAAATGAAACAACAAAACATTATCCATAACTTAGCTCATATTAAGGAGACAAAAACATGTCTACCTAGCCAAAAAAAAAAAAAACTGCATAGTATGAGTACTCTAGATTTTAAAAATTCGATAGCAATACAGAGAAAGGAAGAGCTTGCTACCCCTAGAGGAGCTTGATGTCACCTAAATGTGTCTGATGTTGGTGTTTTCTAGTGTGAAAAGAAGATGACCACAGTGAGGAGCATGTGTAAGAGCACAGGGCTGTTGCAGAGAGGGTCTGTGGGATCAGATATTGATCAGGATGCTGGCATCCACATGACAGAGGCGTCTCTAGCCCACGTTAAGAAATCCTGTACTCATTCTAAGCAATGAAGAGTTTTCTAAAATTTGCAATCAAAGGAAACAACTCAATTAGATTTGAGTTTATAAAAACTACTCGAGACTGCAAAAAATAAATGGAAGGGAGCAGATCTCTACAGTATTGAGGAAGAACAAAAAGAAGATCATTTAGAAGACAAAAACCTGAACAACAGCAACAAGGTTCAGACAGTGGGAATGTGGAAGGAGGGTGAGTTCTCAGTTCCTCAGTCCCAACACCCCATTTCTCTGTCCATCTCTTGCTCATTCATGCCTTCCACTGACAAACTTGCCCTCTGAACTGTTTGAATACTTTGCAAATTTCCCTTTATCTCCTTAAAAATGACATTTTAGAACTGCAAACACTATAAGAACTAATGTAACAAATACCTCCGAGCTTACTACCCCGTTTAGGAAATAAAACATTGGTAGATGGAGGACGTCCACATCGACACAGGTAGCTTTAGTTGCACTGATTTAGCTTGATTTTCCTTGTTAAATAGTGTTTCACTGTATAAACACACCAAGTTTACTTAGCTATACCTGAGAAGTGATGTCTAGATTGTTTCCAATTCCTGGTGCTGTAAGCAATGCTGTAAAAAATTATTGTCTATGTCATTTTCTATAATGAGGGAGGTTTTTAAGTATAAGCTTAAGAGCAGAATTCCTGCCAATGTGGCTTTTGGTTTGATTAGATACTGACAGACTTTCTCCAAAATGACTGCACCAATTACACTCGAAGTGGCAAATTAGAAAATATAATTGTAATGTAAATTTGAAACTAAAAATGAAGTCTCTTGGTAGCCCATAACAGTACTGATTCTCAATACTGTCAGACTTTTTCCTCGTTGGCAGATTGTGCTGGGCCCTTCAAGGCATTCCAGTTTCCTGAGTCTGGGCCACGACTGTGACAGGAGGGTCCCAGGAGTCTCTCGGAGGGCGACATCAGCAGCAGCAGGGCCGTTCTGGGCACTGGGTGAGAACGACTCGGAGGCTTAAAGTGGTAGAAGCAGCGAGATCAGTTAAGTGGCTGCTGCATAATCTATCTGGATATCAGACTTTAACCAGAGTGGTAGCAGACTAACAGGAGAACATTCCTCAAAGTCTCAGTCAGAGACAGTGCTTTTTTTTTTACCATTATTTTATGAATATTACAAATCACTATTCTGTTCCCACTATTCTTTTGGCTGCTAGAAAATTTAGAGTCCAATGTGAGCTTTCCGTTTCAGTGGAGCACTTGTGAGTGGTGGGTTCCTGCTCGCTCCTTCCATTACTAAAAACAACTGCATCAACACCTGGCTACATGAGAAGTGGGTCACGCATGATCGGGAATCTAATTCAGTGCACTAACATCTAAAATGAAAGGCAGAGTCAACAACAACAACAGGTCCAGCTATGCTGTGGCACAAGTACACAACTGCTACCACACATTAAGGGACCTGACCTGTTTTGTTGCTTCATCTTATTTGTTCCATCATCCTATTCTCTTAAAACAAATTTGATCCCCTACTTAAATTCATTTACCATTTTGAGTGTGTTTTTAATAAGGAAATAATAAAATTAGTTATTTTATCTTCAAACACTTTAGTGCAGTTTCCAGAGATTTATAATGCTCTCTCATGCTCTTATAGGGGGAAAGAAACCATAGTCTGTGAGGTTTTTTGTTTTGCAAATAGGATAGTTTCCTCGGATTTTAGGGAAGCCTTTTCTTTCTTAAGACACCCCCAGATGACATTCTAATTGGAAGTCCACTTGCTCTAGTCAAAATCAAGAGACAAAAAGGGGTGTTCTCGAACTACCTTTACTACTAGGAGTCAATTCCAAATAAAAAGTCTTTTGTCCCAGCATATAACATTTCCCTTCGCACCTTGTCTTAGTTACTTTTCTCATTGCTGAGACTAAATACCCGACACCCAAAGTTAAAGGAAGAAGGTTTATTTGGCTCACAGTTTGTAAAGGTTTCAGCCCATCATTAGCTGGCTCCAAGGCAGGGTGGCACGGCAGACAGGCACTGCAGAGGAGAAACTCCTCATGGCAGGCAGAAAGCAACAAGGCAAGCAAGGGATAGACAAGCCTCTTTCTGTCTCTTATACCTTATTCAGGCTACCCACCCTTAGGGCGGGTAGCACTTCCAACCTTAATCTTAGTGCCCCTAATCCTGGTTTCACATCCTTGATCCCAACAGAACTCTGCCAAACCAATCAGTGGACTAATTCAGTAATCACACACTGTAGATCCATTCATCTCTGAAAAGCCGCACCTGGTCATCAACATGTTCCCTTAGGGCTACCAAAGGTAGGAGCCTTACAGATCCTCTGTGAATAGGACTCTATACTTTTAGGCTTCTTCCTTTTTCTTGCTCCTCTGCTTCCAAGTGATAGGAGGACCAGGGTTCAGGCAAAAGAATCGGTGAATCAGATGGAGAAGGCACCGCCCTCCATGGACTACGCTCAGCCTCTACTGTTCTGCAGCCAGATTCCCGTCAGAGAGTGACATCTCTAAAAATGACGTCTTACTGTCTCAAAGGCTTTGGTACAGTAGAAGCAACAAATTTGACCATACTCCAAACAATATAAAAATAATTGAAAGAGCCTAACTTCCCTAAATTATCAGGAAAGAAAGCTCTCCTCTAAGACTTTAAACCACAGTTGACACAACATGTTGGTCAGTGCCCAGGAGCTAGAATTACACCTTACTTCCACTCCTCTTCTCATGAAACTCAGTCATGTTAGAAATACAATAAAATTAATGTTGAGAGGAATGTTTGTTTCTCTTGCTGTGCTAGAACAAACCACTGGAAAGACCATGATTTGATCCAATAACAATGGGTCTGATCTCCTCAGAGAGTGAGGTTCTGACAACCTTACAAGATTGGTGGAGAGAGCTGAATAAGGCGCTAACCACGGAAGGAAGCAGAATCCCCATGCAGTCCAGACCACAGTTAGATGCTGCTCTTGTGAGGATACCCTTCTCCCTGGAATCACCAGAACATCCACCAAAATTGTCATTTTTAAAACTGCACAACAGAAATTATTAAGGATGGCATCAAATTTTGTGTTTAAAATGGGATTTCACAACAAAAAGCTAATTACTACTGAATTCAAATTCTCAAAGATTTGCTCTTCTCCAGTCTTACCAAACCACTAACCTGGCTGGCACAAAGTTCTGTTTTTCTCAAAGTGCTGTAGTTTGAGATTGATGGTAGACGCCTATTGGACAGAATATTACAATATGTGAAAAGGTCATAGTAGGGAAACAAGGATCACATAAGAGAGAACAGTCCCAGAAAAAGAAACATGGATGAATAATGGTCCACCACCTCCAACCTCCATCTACTTAATGAAATCAAAGTTGAAAACAGTCAGTAAGAATGGCAAAAAGAAAAGAGAGAGAGAGAGAGAGAGAGAGAGAGAGAGAGAGAGAGAGAGAGAGCGACTAGAAAAGAAAACAGAAGACAAGAACTCCAAACTGTATAAAATATTCCATTTGCGTTGTCCTCCTTGGGAGTCTAAAGCAGCTCTGTGACAGGCGGTAAGCGTGTGCTGATCTGTGTCCTATGTCTTCCATCCCAATCTGGGCCAGAGTTACCAGCATTGGTAGAATTAAATTAGCATGAGAAACACAGTCCATACTTTTTCCCGTAATTTTTAAATTTTGTTTTTCTATTTTTACTCAGAAAGTTAAATGGTCTTCCCTGATCGAAAGCTTATAAAGTTAATCACCCTCTAAGATAGAATTTTTCTTTCTGATATAAAAAAAATTTTAGGTAATTTGAATTTGATAAAAATTTACAGCATGTCACTAGGCTTCAGATTATAGTTTGGGGAGAATTCTTTCAGTAAATCAAAACCTTAATAAAATTCACCTTTAATTTCACCAAAGTCTTTCTTGAAAGCAAGTAATTACACAAAGAATAGTGTACTCTCTATAATTTGAGAACTAAAATTAATTTTAAGGAAACTTAAGGGTAAGAATGTCAAAAGAACTAGTGTCTATCCTCAGAAGACTTGAACTGGTGAAGCATAGAGACATAATAATAATGAAAATACAAATACAGCACTTAACATTGCCAAGTTCAGAGCTCAACATCTTACCTTTATCAATTAAATCATTTCAATAATCTTCATAAATTAGGCACTACTACTATCCTATTTCAGCTATGAAGAAACTGTAACTGTCCGAAGGTCCCATAACCTGTAGTTACCATGATCTGTAAATTGGCTAAGGTGATTCCTGGGTTTGGTATAATACAGAATATGTGTCGGCCAATCACAGAGCCACTAAAATCCTGGAATTTCCCTGATAGTAACTTTTGTTGTTTACAAGGAGCCTTTCTGGTCACACTAGAGTTATTTTAAGGAGGTGATTTAGGGTGGGTCCCTAAGTTGGGACTTTGGGGCCCTTGACTGATCTCTACAGGGCCCGTCTGACAGGCACCCTGAGGGAGGCCCTGCTCTCCCTCCCCAGGAGGAGCCCTAACCATCCCACTATCAGCTTCCCAGTTGTGTCCTAGCCCAGTGTGGTGGCAAACGCCCGTAATTCCAGCACTCGGAGGCTGAGGGAGGAGGATCCCAATGAGTTCCAGGTCAGCCTGGGCTACATAGTGAGTTCAAGACCAGCCTTACACAGCGAGACCCTGTTTCAAACCAAAAACCAAAAAATGAACAAAAAAGAACTCTAAACTTTCCACGAAGTGCCCTCTGAGTTCTGCAGCAATTATTAAACTGGAAGGGGAGGAGTCACAGGACTTTGGTTTCCAGTCCCTCAGAATGTGGCTCCACTGTAAGTAGGGACAGTTTGTGGCAGGGCCTTAACCTGAGCACCACACTAACTCTGAGCAGTGTTAGGGTTGCCCCAGGACAGCCAGTGGAGAGGAAGAAAGTGCCTGTTCTTGTAACTGTTAGCATTCTGCACACCCAAAGCTCTCCACTTTCCTCTACTGCACCCAAATCTTGTCCATTCTTCAAGGCCCAGCACAAGGCCTAGCAAGTTTTCCTGTATAGCTCCAAGAGTCTTCTGTTTCCTTCATCTCTGAAATTGTTCAGTAGCTGCTTGCTTGCTTGCCTGGCATGGGCAAACCCTGGGTTCAATCTCCAGCATCCCCAGTAAATTAAAACTTAAACATTTTAAATAAGTGACTTCAGATCTCACAAATGCACATTTTAAAGGATGCTTGCTATAAATTATTCTATAAAAAAGCAAATGCTCTAATAACCCTACATTTGGAAGCAATTTAAATGCACAAGTGCCATTAGGTTGACTTTTGAACTTTTCTGATTTGTGGCACAGATAAGAATAAGTGCTGGACTAATTAATTTGTGCACAGATTTTAAAGTCTCTACATCTTGACAAGTTAATAAATATGGTAAATAGTTGGCTATTTCAGGCTACCTTAATGCACTTTAAACTCTTTGGTCCATTCTGTGCGCCTGTCATTGATACCTGAACACTTTCAGCATCTTTGTCTTCCTGTGACTGGTTCCGAGTCTTTGTCCATCTTGCTATAAACTGAGCCCTGTGTGTACCCACTGACCTTTACTGTCCACCACGCTGTGGCCTCGGATTCCATTCCCATCACTAGATTGATTCACCTTCTCTAGTGCTATAAGTATGTACACATGTGTCATGAATTGCAATCTGCTTTCTGTATGTACCTCCTGTTAGGTGCTTTCTTACTTTTGTTTCTTTAAACTTCGCTACTTGTCAACAGAAAGTTTACTTGCCAAGTAAAGCATATGTAAGGAAATTACACTAGGAAATGAAGAAGATAGACCAGTTGTGTAACATATTCAAAGCTACACACAGAAAAGGGAGAGCCAGAATTCATACACAGAGCCCCACATCCCTTTTCCACAGTGTTTCTCAAAGTCTTTTACTTGCAGCAGAACTTCCTCAGCACTTGTTTAAAATGCACAGTTGTGGTTCAGACCCATCTCCTCGTAGAAGCCCAGGGATGGCTTTCAAAAACGCTGCTTTCATGTGTCCAGAAAGTTCACAGAAATAATAGACTTTTAAATGATAGTCAAGAAACATTGGAATAAAGGATCTGAAATGCAAATCACTTTTCCACTTGAAGCAGTTTTATGGAAAGTGTCCGGCTCCTGAAAATAAGGGTTTATAGTGACAAATGTCTTTTCAGGGATGATTATGGCTTTGTGCTAGGGTGATGCCAATAAATCTTTTCTACAAAGCCTGAGTCTCAGTCCAGGCTGGCAATAAATCATTTCCCTGGCACCACCATTTCAAAAGGAAAGCAAGTGAGGACAGTATTATGGATGTTGCTTTCTGGCATCAGCTATCTAAAGATTAGTTGTGTTGGCATAACTTTTTTCTCATGACCTATTTTTAAATTAAGAATATAAATATATAGTCATGCCAATAATTAAGATTGGAAATGGAGAAATAAACCACAGAATGAAATATCCAAAGGGAAATAAGCATTCTGTACACTAAATGAGCAGGGTTTTTTCTCTTTTCTTATTGTATAAAGTGAAGGAAAACCATATTAACATTCAGTGAAACATCAAAAAAGGAATGTTAATTTACAAATAGGACTTTCATACTCTGCTAGTGAGCACTAATTTAGTTTAAGGTTTTCTGAATTTCTTTTTCAAAGAGAAATGATCTAATTTTATTTTCCCTCACTATTGCAACTCAAACATAGCTTTTGAAAAGGTTACAAAAGTTATTTCCAAAATCTCAATATATGTCAAGTTTCTGGAATAAATTCATCATTAAAGAAAAAAATTTCTTCTGCAAAGGTATGTAGTTTTCAAAAAAAGAAAACATGAAGTTTGAAAATATCTGGTAGCAAAGAAAGACAACCAGGAAGCAGCTAGAAGATAGAATGCTGGGCGGTAGCTCACCAGAAGAACAGTTAGTATCTCAAGAAGTGGGAGAAGAAAAGATGGCCCGTTGGACATAGGGAAGAAGAAACAGGCTAACTTCAGCTGTCACTACTGTAAAGCAAAGGGGAGAATCTGACTTTGCGATGGAGGCAGGCTGTCTGGGAGGAGCAAGAAATGTGCTTGATTACATGCAGTCTTGCCTGCACCAAGCACAAACCTAAGAGGTAAAAGGGATTTCTTGGTTAACACTAATCGGACCCTGAGAATTAATTCCCTAATTTAGAGACTTTCTCTAAATCTCTTTTTACTGATGCATACGCAAAGTTAAAATATAACCAGTTTTTCACTTTTCAACAGAAGATCTTTCTAAATGTGTGGCAAGCTGTTAGTCGGGAGTGTCAGGGAGAGAAAGGAACAGGCACCCTACCAGGTTGCCTGTTTAAACTCCTTTGGTTCAGACTGAAAAGGGCAGGCAAGGTGTGACCAGCCAGGAAGCTAGAGGTGTGCGTGTTTGTGGAAAAAGGGATAACGGGGCTCAGAGGACCCTCCAGGTCCTAATAGTTCTGCTACCATGGGGCCCCGAAAGAGCAGCGAGTGGAGGGTGGGAACATTTGGCCAATCTGTCAGGCGTCACGGCTGCACCTTCTTTAGTGGGGCCCGGAAGTTGGTGAGGCCCACTTCCCGCCTGCAGAGAGGGATAGCTTCGGGATAGCGTTCTTCATTTCTTTTGATTGGATAATGCCTGTCATAGACACTGGGGAAATATGCAAAAGGCAACTCTTATAATTTATACATAACCTATCAAGACTTTCCCTGACACAGTTTCCACTAAGAGAATTGGTTTATAACTCCCAGTATCACCAGGGCAGGGCAGGGAGACTCCTTCCCAGGTAAGCATCTATCTGCCCTTTTTGCCCTCAGTGCTTCAAAGGGGCGCCAGTAAAGCTCTTTGTAACATGAATTTAGCTGAGAAAAGTGATAGAAGAATGAGACACCACGGGATCTTCCGAAGTGCCCCGTGATGGAGGATGTGGTGGCCTCTGGCCTTGAGGGTGGTCATCAAAACTCCCACTAGAAGTCAACATCAAGAACTAGCCACTAACAACTAATCCACACTTCCTTTCTGCTCCGTGCTACTCCTTTCCTGATCTGGCTTTGTGCAGGACAGTCCTGGAAGACCTGGTCTTTTCTGTGGAAAATCCAAGGATCACTTTTTCCCAAGGCAATCTAGTAATTAATTAATCTTCTTTCTTTCATTCAGCAATTGTTCCTGATCCCTAGAACTAAAGTGCCCAGATTTTTTAATATTTAGACCAAGTACCTCTTACCAATCAAATTCATCTTTGAGAATTGCCCACCCTTTCTTTCAGCTTTTCTCTTTTAATTACTGCTCACATACCTGATTTTAAAAGAAGTTATCTAGTGTATTATAATTGACAGTTTCAGCTCACTCAGCAGTATTTAATCATTCATTTTTATGACTGTTCTGATGACAATTCAGTATGGATGTACTGAGGTCAAATAAATTCTTAAATTGGAAGCAGTCATATTAAATTATGTTCAATATCATTTTATGATTGACATTTGAATATTTCCTCCTATTCAGTATGACACGGTTCAAAAATATGCTCATGAACTTCACAAGATGAATAAAAACTAAAAATGCTTATGAACATATGTAAAATCAATATTACAATGTTTTTAAAAAGAATAAATGACTCCATAAAATACATTTTAATGGAGTTAAGCATGGGCTTTAGAGTCAAACAGATCTCTCTAACCGTGCTGTGTGTCCCCAGGCCCTTTCGAAGATTCACCTTTTCTTGACTGGGGGAAATAACAGTCCAAACTGTGTGCGCTGGGAAGTAGGTAACATTTCCAAAGCAGTTAGCATAATGCTTCACATATAGTTACAGTAATAGCCAGTAGTTCTCATATTGACATATTTTTGTTTTTCAAAGTAGAGACTCTCAAAAATATTTGCTATACTGTTGGAACTCATGAAAAGCCAAATTATTAAATGCAAAATCCTTCCTTAGGTTAGATTTGAAAAATATTATCCTCTGGAAACCAAGAAACCTAATAAAAATTAACTTAGATGGAAAGTACTTTAACCACTTAGGGTAGTAAAATCAAACTTAAAACTTACCATGACCCACATTGAACCCCTAATCTTCACACTTTCTCCCAAACCTGGTTTGCTCCTGATTTTCCTTGTTTCAGTCAGTGGTTCATTTGTCTTTCTAGGTGTTCAAAATAATTACATGGTGCTTATCTGTGCGTTTTCTTTTTTCTTTCATCCTCCTCCTCCCATCCACCTACAAATCCCAATAACTCACCCTTCAACGTATTTGACTACTTATCTCTATTGCCTCTGTGATTACACCCTGTCTACTCTAAAACAACAAAACTCTCAAATCTCATTTTAATTTTCCATTTCTATAAACATATGTAAGTATTAAAATATCCATTATTACTTTTATTCTTCCTAGGTTTAATTTTACATTTTGAGCATAACCTTCAAAACCTTCTCTATAGACATTTAAAGAACAAAAACCTGAAAACAAAGAATGTTAATTATTTTGCTGCTGTTCATCCTGCAGTGCACTTAAAACACAGCACAAAACTTTCACTCAAATTATTACAGTATAGAAATGCAGTAATCACAAATTTGTCAGTTCATGATCAGTATGCAATCATCAGTGCAAGCTGTATAGCGTTGAATTAAGAAATATTAATTATTAATTTTTTCTGTCATTAACCACAGGACATCTCTGTACTTCGTTAGCACAGCAGCATTTCTACAACTTTTTGTTTTACTGCTTGCTTTTCTTCTGTTTGGGAGTGGCTGGAATCCTGACAAGGAAGCCCCTAGAGGAGGAGGAGGAGGACATGTGTTACTTGCCTTTCATGCTGATCCTCACCAACCCATGTTTTCATGAACTCCAGATTCAACAAATTTTCAAAGAGGAACAGCAAGTGTTTGATGACAAAGGAAGTTTGGATTTAATTTTCACTTTGAAACACATGGATACTATTCCTTGAAAAAACACTGGTGTCCTGAAGATGGCCCAGCACTCATTCTCCAGAAGATACAAGCGGCCCCAGTCACATGTCAGGCTCTGGTGACTCCCAGGGCTGTCAAATCCAAGATGCTATAAACCAGTTACCTCCTTCCTCCATCCTTCAAGGTCACACAGAGGCATTGGTGGACTTTCCTGCCACCCAGTCCTTGGAGCAGCAGCTTGCACATAAAGAAACAATTCAAATGATACAGGGCAAAATAACAGTAGCAGGGAGAAAGCTAGCTATCCTGCAGTTTACTGAGCACTTTTCATGTACCCAGGACTATTTCATTCACATCTCATGCATTATCGCATTTCATCTCCGGAATATAAACAAGCAGACATTTCTGGGCCTTCCTTAGGGGAATGACTTCAAGTAAAGTTATAAAGAAAACCCTGAATCTTCAGGGTGTTAAAAATGATCTTGTAGACAAACATTGAAAAATGCTGTTGTAGGTTCGTTAGAACCACAGATTGCTGTATGTAAGAAACCCATCGCTGGTGAGTCAGAGAATCCATCAAGTCCAGGATGATCTTGTCCTTAGCACTGCTAAAGCTGTCTCTTAACTATTCTTGGCAATTCCAAATGTACTAGATTTTTTAAAAAGAATTCTTTATTATTTCTTACATACATATTTTGAGGTTCTTTAAAATCAGAAAAAAAATTGGATAATTCTTCCTCTACAATTATGACCGATATTTCACTGTTTTCTTCTCAGAGCAGAAACAACTGATGTATCCACAGCTATTTCTAATCCAGAATGTCTTAAATTCTTCAAGGGAGGGAAATGCTGCTCTTTAGCACCAGCTCAGGTGGTAGCAGGGAAATGTCACCCCTTGTTAGCAGCTCTCTGCCACCCTCCTCACTGCGCAGTCTCCAGGCTGGGTCTCTGAAGGCAATCTACTAGTACAGATTAATTCTCTTCCCTAAGGCCAAGATAAACTAAAAGCAAATCTGAAATAAGAAATCTAAAATGTAAGCATGAGCCTCTGTGTTGGATGTTTGTCTCTGATACCCTGATTGTCTCTTGCAGAATCATTTGTCACCTTCTAAGAGCTTCTCATGTCCCAGGGAGCTATATCCCTGCCTCATTTCTATGGGTGGCACCTGTGGCCCTGGCTTGGCTTGAAACTAGCTCAGAGACAGCAAGTGGCATGTACCAACTCACTGCCATGACAATAGAGTCCAAAACTTCAAAAAAATCAAGGACTGAGGGAATAGGAGAAATATGGTATGTTAACAAGGGCTAAAGGCAGCAATTTTGGAACAAGTAGGGAGAATTTTATGAGAATGGAGCTGAAATTTGGGGCATTGCTTATTATACAGCAGGATCACAGTGCAAATATAGTTCATACACCCAAGAAGGTAACAAATCAAGATTCCTCCTGATTTATATTAGAATATTAGCCTCCCCAATAAGATAACCAAAGTGGGACAATTCCATTTCTAATGCTATAAGAACTAAATTCTCTGTCTGCTAAGGTCGCTAAGCTTGGGCATGTGAGCCTAGTACTGATGGCCACCTTTCTTGCCTGCCACAGTGAGGAGCTGTCTGTGGATCAGGCCAAGCAGAGAGAGAGACAGGAGAGAGAGAAAGAGAGAGAGAGGAGAAGAAAGGTGTTACGGTTTGTGTCTAGAGGTCCCCTCAAAGCCTCATCTGGCAAGAGGTAGCTGGATCTAGAGTGTATAATTACTAAATTATTCCACTGATTGGTTTGGTGTGGTTCTGCTGGGATCAAGGAGGTGACGCTAGGATTAAGGGTATTAGGATTAAGGGTGGGAGTACTGCCTGACCTAAAACCAGGTAGCCAGGATAAAATATAAGATACGGGAAGAAGCTGTTTACCCCCCTTTGCTTGCATTCCTTGCTTACCTGGCTACCTTCTACCTGTCTGCCATGCCACTCTGCCTCGCACTCAGCTGACTGTGGATTGAAACCTCTACAAACTGTGAGCCAAATAAATAAACCTTTCTTCCCTTAACTTTGGATGTCTAGTATTTTGTCTCAGCAAAGAGAGAAAAGTAACGAAGACAAAAGGCAAAAGAATGTAAGCAGAAGGGAAGCAGGAGTGAATGAGCAAGTAAAAGGCAGAAAGAAATAAACCAGAAGAACCAGTCCCATATAGATCAAGTTTAACTTTGGCAGACATACATTTTAGGTTATACTGAGCCTCTGGCAACCATTTTTCAAATATGTAATACGGACACAGAAACTACATACCTACTTACTCAGCAGTTAAGCAGTGCCAGACACTGCTAGATGTATTCATTAAAATCTAGAGCCAGGCACAGTGGCACATACTTGTAATCCCAGCACTTGGGAGGCTGAAGCAGGAAGATCACAGTTCAAGCCTAGCTTGGACTACATAGTGAACTATGTAATGATACTGTGTCTCAAAAAAACGAAAAAAATCTGTAAGTCAATGTAGACTCTGGAAAATTGTTAAGGTGAAAAAAACTGATGTGTAGAAATACATAATGTAATAGGTAAAGGCTGTTCTATACATAGAGAGAAATGCTTTGGAAATACAAAAGAAAGACATTAACCCTCCAAGTGAATGAAGGGAAGAAAGTGTATGGGAAAAGGGTTCTCTTAAAATGTAGCTAGAAATCAAACCATAAATGTGGCAAATAATTATGAATGAGGACAAGTATAAGCCTTATGTTGGTATGAGAGATTTCATATAATTTGGATTAATGCACTAGCCTGTATCATTAATTGAGCCTGTATCCTGCAAGCTCAAATGGGAAAATAAAAACTTGCATTCAACTGTCTGCTATTAATATAGTTTGCTGATTTTCATCAGTCTTTTTAGTTAGAAGTATGCTAAACATCACTTTGTGTTGTGTTTTAGCTGGGCTATGGATTTTCAGATAGATCTACTTTAAATCTTGCTTCTACCACTTTACTAGTTTTATGAGTCTGAGCAAATGAATGTTTGTGTTTTGCCCGTTTCCTCATCTGTAGGCTCTTATAATCTTCCTTGCTGGTATCATGTATATACGGACTAGCACAGGGTCCAGAGCCTGGTTAAACAGCCAATGAATGGCGGCTGTTAATAGGAGGGTAGAAAAGAGTTCTAATTGAAGTAAGAGTCATAGATTCTGGGTGAGTAGAAGGCACTAATGTACCCTTTTCCATATCTTTGCCTAGGACAAGAGCAGGGGTGCAGATTTCAACGAAAAGGTGACATGCCACAGTGAGCTGAGGTGCAAATGTACCATCATGTGTCCAGGGCTTTTGGGGACAAAGGGATACAGGTAGAGAGTTAGTAACACGTCACTCTTTGATCTCTTCTGATGGTGATTTCTAGATTGTTTCCAGCAGCAGCTTTTCTCCTTATGACCAGTCCTAGAGATGGGTAACGGCACTATATGACTACTTCAGGTCAGTGAGAGGTGTATTTTAAAGGTGACTATTTTACGATTCTGTATCCTTGCCTACTTTGCAAACTGTATTTTACCAGATTCTATTTTAAAAGCAGTTTGTGAATGACATTTAAAAGACTTTTCCTCTTAAAATAAACATATACTAATAAAAATAAAATACACACACGACAGCGCAAACTGAGCCAGAGGTGCTAGTCTTAAAGCTGGTGGTCAGCAGGTGAAGTCTCCCCAGCTGCCTGTCTGTCCCCAAGCTGTGACTCTGCAGGAGCTTCCCTGGGGTGGGGCCTCCCCCAGGCAAGAGAGAGATGTTATTAAAACACCTTCACTCTGCGCAGCTCACACCCAAAGCCACACCCATGAAAGATGATAGAGTAAAATTGCATTTCAATTTCTGGTTTTTCCAGTACCTGTTTCATATAGTTACTTGATGAAAACTAATTGTACTTTCTAGTAAGATATATAAACTAAAAACCTTGAAGTGTTTTTTCTTTTGCTAGTGGTTGCCCCTGATAGTACAACAGTGATATGAGCAACATTCGACACTACTTTCCACATTGAAGGTTTCTCCACCTTCGTGGTAGCAGGAACTGCTTCTCTTTTCACCTTGGCTGGACAAAAGTATGCATGCCTTCGCTCTCTGGAGTATTCTACCCCGAAAGGCACAGTTTTCAGATTCTTTCCTTTTCAGTTTTCAGCGTACAGCAGTGTACCATGACAGTGTGACAGTGGGACTTGTGACTTCCCAACTCGAATCCCAGTGTCGGTCTTCTGAGCGTGAGATATTAGAGCACTGTTTTGTGCAGCTGATAGAGCTACTCTGCACTGCAGCCATCCTCAAATGCTTCTGTTCCCCACACTCCGCTGGCCTGGGCTCTGTTCATGCTCAGCTGCTGGCAGCCTCCTCCTCCTGCCCACTGCCCCAGTCCAACTTGTGTTCCTGTCCGGGTCTCAATTCAGTCGCTGCTTCCTGCAGGAAGCTATCTCTGAAACTTCATTCTGAGTTGGTGACAGGTATCTGTACACACCTCTTGGTGTGTACACACCAAACTGCTGTTGTAATTACCTCTCTTCTGAGCAGAATTCTCCATGACACTGAATGTTGGGAGATCAGAGACACTGTCTTGTTCACAGAGTGTCTAAGATGCTGGAAGGAACACAGTTGCTTTTCAATAAGAATTGGCTCATAGTTACTATTTTCCTTCCTGTGTCCTGGTGACCATTAATTTGGGGTGTGGCCATGTGGCTTGGTTTAACCAGTGAGTTGTGAGCAGACGGGACTTGCAGGACCCTTGTGTTGAAGTTCACACGTACCTGTACAGTGTGATAGTCTTCTTCCTGCTATCCAAAGCCAAGAGTGGTTTATAATAGAGCCTCCAATTAAATGTAAGGACAGCACATGTCTTTTTATGACATGTCCTTTAAAATAATGATTGTAATGTAAAAATGAAATATTTTGTTCCAGTCTGTGGGTTATATCTTCATTCTGTTTTCTTTGCTGTGCAGAAGCCTTTTAGTTAAATATAATTTCCTTTGTCTATTTTTGCTCTTATTGCCTATGCTTTAGAATTCATATTCAAGGAATCATTGCCCAGACCAATATCATGAACCTTTCCTACTATGTTTTCTTCCAAGTATTTTATAGTTTCAGGTCTTACATTTACATCCTCACCCATTTTGATCTAGTCCTATATATGGTATGAGATAAGGGTTCAATTTCATTCTATGCACGAGGATATCTAATTTTCCCAACATCATTTATTGAAGAGACCATCCTTACCCCATTATGTGTTTTTAGCACCTTTGTGGAAAATCACTTGACCATAAATGCACAGGTCTATTTTCGGCTTTCTGCCTTGTTCCACTAGTTGGTGTATTGCCAGCATGATGCTACTTTGATTATCATAGTTTTATAATACATTTTGAAATCATGTAGTGTGATGCCTCCAGCTTTGTTCTTTTTGTTCAAGATTGCTTTGGACATTTAGGATCTTTGTGGTTCCATATAACTTTTAACATTGTTTTTTCTAATCTATGAAAAATGACATTGGAATTTTGACAGAAATTACATTGAATCCATAGATAACTGAGTAGTATAGACATATTAACAATATTAATTATTCTAATTCATAAACATGAGATAGCTTTCCACTTGTTATCTTCAATTTCTTTCATAAATGTCTTATAGTTACGGATCTCTCACCTCCTTAGTTGACTCCTAACCTTCTTCTTGTTGTTGTTTTCTGCATGCTGCTGTAAAAACAATTTACCCATAGCTAGGAGTTTCAATTGTGAATGTACCAGTGAGAGTCTGAAAAATCTCACAGAAAATAACAGATAGAAGATGCTCAATGAGTTAAGCAGAAATTTTAGTTGCCTTGGAGCTTTAATCCATCCAAGTGAGGAAGATTTGGTTAACACCTTGGGCTTTGACTACATTAGGACTCGCTATATCAAAGGACCGTCCACATCAGATCATAGACCTTCTCTGCCAAAGGGAAAACCAGACCTCTCCACGTGGAAGGTGATCTCTCTGAAGTGTAATCGCCTGGTAGAACAAAACCCAACATTTTTCAGAGGAAGATCTGGGGTCTCCACAATGTATTACCCACAACATAATAAAAATTAGATATGTGATGAAAATGGAAAATATGACTAATAGTCAGTAGAAAAGGACTAACAGAGAACATGGGTGTTAAAATTGTCAGAGAAAGACTTTCAGATAACTGACAAATATTTTTAAAAAGCTATAGGAAATGATGGGTATAATACAGAAAGAAGTGGTAAATGAATGAATAATAAAGAAATGAATGTGCCTTTATTCATAGACAACATGATTCTACATAATTCTACAAAAACCTTTTAGCTTCACTAAGTGAATTCAGCAAGGCTGTAGGAAACAAAGTTGATATTTCTATATTATTTCAAAAACAATTCAAAATAACATTTAAATATAAATTTAATTTATAATACTGTCAAAAACAATTTCTAAGAATAAACTTAAGAAAAGTATAAGACATCTGTACTTTGAAAACTATAAAACTGCAGAAAAAATCTAAACATGACCTAAAAAGAGAGCTGTGCCATGCGTACTGTTCCCAGACCCAGTACTTTAAGGCTGTTGCTCCACCCAAAGAACTTCTAACTCAAAATGAGTGTTTTTTCATGGAAATTAACAATCTAGAATCAAATGTTATATGCAAATGCAAGTGACCCTAGAATAGCCAAAATAATTTGGAAAAAAAAAAAAAGACAGAGGACTTAACGCTGATTGTAAGACTTATTGTATGGACATTTCAATAACATTGGTTCTAGCTAACCAGGAGCAAGGGACATCTTTGCATTTTCTGATGTCCTCTTTGATCTCTTTTTTCAGAGTGCCATAGTTTTCTTTGTACAGATCTTTCACTTTTTTAATTAGGTTAATTCCTAAGTTTTTCATTTTTCTTGAAGTGGCTACAAATGGTACTGTTTTCATAATTTCCTTCTCATCCTGTTCATTGTTGGGTATACAAATGCTGATGATTTTTGTGTGTTAATCTTACAACCTGCTACTTGGGTGAAGTTGGTCATTAATTCTAGGAGCTTTTTGGTTAAGCAGAACCAATATTGTTACAATGGCCATACTTCCAAAACTGTTATACGGCTTCAATGCAGGCTCAATCAAACTACCAACAGCATACTTTAGAGATCTAGAGAAAAAAATCCTAAAATTTATATGGAACCAGAAGAAACCCCAAATAGCAAAAGCAGTACTGGGCGATAAGACCAAAGCAATACCAGTCTTCAAGCTACACTACAAAGCAATAGTAATAAAAATGACATGATACTGAAACAACAACAGATATGTGGGCCAATGGAACAGGATCGAGGACAGAGAAACTTCCCCAGACATACTCAAATATATTGATTTTGACAGAGGGTCCAAAAGCATAAGTTAGAGGAAAGACAGCCTATTCAACAAATGATGTTGGGAAAATTGGTTATCTATTTTTAGAAAAATGAAACTGGCCCCATATCTCTCACCATATACTAAATTAAAATCAAAATGGATCAAAGAGCTAAACATTAAAACAGAAATATTAAGCCTTCTAGAAGATGAAAGAGGTAAAACACTGGAAGATATAGGAGTAGAAAAGGAATTTCTAAACAGAACCTCAATTGCACAGGAAATAGCAACAGAAATCAACAAACAGGATTAGATTAGACTAAAAAGCTTTGGTATAGCAAAAGAGTCAATTAGTAGAGTGAAGAGAAAACCTACAAAAGGGGAAAAAATTTTTGCAAGCTACTCCTCAGACAGAGGACTAATATCTAGAATATATGAAGAACTCAAAAAAATTAAACCACCTAAAATTAATGACCCAGTCAAGAAATGGGCCAGAGAAATGAACAGACACTTTACAGTGGAAGAAATACAAATGGCCAACAAATACATGAAACAATGTTCAACATCTTTGGCCATTAGAGAAATGCAAATTAAAACAACACTAAGATTCCATCTTAACCCAGAAAGAATGGCAATCATTGGAAAATCAAACAATAACAAATGCTGGTGTAGCTGTGGTGAAAAATGAACTCTCCTACATTGTTGGTGGGAACACAAACTAGTACAACCATTATGGAAATCAGTATGGAGATTTCTCAAAAACCTGGAAGTAGAAATCCCATATGACCCAGATTTTCCCCTACTAGGTATCTTCCCTAAAGAGCTAAAGACACTATACTACAGCAATACTTGCATACCCATGTTTCTAGCAGCACAATTTGTAATAGCTAAATTCTGGAAGCGGCCTGTCGAAATGTGGTAGCTATATATAACTACTCAGCTATAAAAAAGGACAAATTAGAGTCATTTATAGGAAAATGGATGGATCTGGAAAACATAATTTTGAGTGAAACAAACCAGATTTATAAGCTGGAATACCATATGGATTCCTTCATTTGAATGAGGCAAAATACAAACAAAGAAAATGACTGAAAAATGGTTACAAAAAGACAAGGGGTAGATCTCGCCCAATAGGCAAAGAGTCCAAGGAAACCAGAAGAGGGAAAAGAGGGAGGGGAATGAGAACTCAGAGGAACAAAGTTATCCTAAAAACAAGAACCTAATAACCCAAACTGAACACAATAACATATTCACTATGTACTACAGTCAACTTGATGTAGCTGCAACTTAACACTGCATCTATGTGGTTGTTTACATTGTTTGTTGTTATATGCAAATAGTACAATGTATTATGGTCTGTAACTTTGTGTAATGGTCTGTAAGTGTGTAATTTGGGACAAATTTTAACTTAAAAAAGACATTATAAAGCTAAATTAAGATAGTATGTTACTGGCTTAAGATAAGACAAATAGATAAATGGAAAAGAATAATCTATAAATTGACCTTCTCATACAGCCATACAATTGACAGAAATACCAGAAATTTAATGGGGAAAAGGAAATCTTTTCAACACACAGCCCTTGAACAACTGCATATCTGATTATTCTGACCCACATTACAACATATTTAAAATTAACCGGAGGTGGATTGTAAACCTAAAAATAAAAGCTACAACTATCAAGTTCTCAGAGAGGGAATTATAAAGAATATCTTTGTACTAATGGAGTAGGCCAAGATCTCTTGGTATGTAAAAAGTTCTAACCTTAAAGAAAAAAAATGATAGCGTGTATCAAAAGTAGAAACATCTGGTCATCGAAAGACAATTTTGGACTGGGGATTTGGCTTAGTGGTTGGAGTGCTTGCCTCACAAGTGCAAGGCCCTGAGTTCGATCTCCGACACACACACACACACACACACACACTAAAAAAAAGACAACTTCGAGAAAATCAAAAGGTAAGGCAAACTTACTACCAAGGTCTAGAATAATTATGTTACACATATTTGATATAATGAAGGTATTGTTTTAATAATAGTCTCTTTCTTTTTTTCTTTCTGGTGCTGGGGATCGAACTCAGGAACTTCTGCTTGCAAGGCAAACACTCTAACCACTGAGCTAAATCCCCAGCCCTAGTCTCTTGATTTAATAATTGTGTGGCAGAATTAAAAAATAAATGTTATAAATTTTGACACCACAAGAATACAGAAGTTGAAACTTTAAAAATGGGCAGCAAACAGAAGTTTGAATAGTTACATTCCTGTCATCATACAAATATGAAAAATGAAGAGATAATCTTGACAGGTGATGAAAGGGGCAATAGCAGTACCATTATAATATTTAAAGATAGAGAATATCAATAGAAATCTAAGTAATAATGTGATTAGGAGACAAGTAGGAAGAAAAAAGAAGCCTGAGGTAACATGAATGAACTAAATTCTAATCTTTATTGCTAGGTGTCAATAGATAATATTCATTGGTAAATTTTTAAAAATAGCCATAAATGCACGTTATTTGGAATTATCTGAGTGAAGAATTATATGAGTAAAACCAACATTTAACCTCTGGAACACTGGTTTAGAGATGTTAAAAACAAATAAAAATAAAATGGAGAGGGGAAATTTGCTTTTTGTTTATGACCATTCTCTAACATTTCAATGTCTTAAAGCATATGCATTTATGGCCTGGTTTTTAGACAGACAAAGATAGCTAGACAGACAAAGATAGCTAGACAGATAGATAAATTATAGGTGACAGATGATAGATAGATAGATAGATAGATAGATAGATAGATAAACAGACAGACAGACAGACGGACGATAGGAATGGGACAGAGGAAGAAAAACTGATAGGTTATCACAGCCCAGTGGAATTTCAGGTTTCCTTCTTCATGATACCCTTCTATATGGCTCAGATATTTTATGATGAGTAGGCAACATTTTTAAAAGTGTAAGAAGAAAATTAGGATGTTTCTCCTTTAAAAAAAGAAAAACTTAAATTTAGAAAATCAACCTTGCTGAGTACTTTCTTGCCTCCTGGAAAATACCATCTGTTGATGTTTGAGCTATGTTGGGAAGACATTGGTGGGAATGTTCACACTATTAATAACTTCTTGATTTGTATTAGTATGCTCCACTGAGTGCAATCCACTGTTATTTCACTGGATCAAGTCTCTGAGTCCTTAATCTCAAAGTGCCAGGGAGGACTAACAAATAGTTGCCTACCAGTCAAATAGAAAATTTTCAAAATCATAGAATTACTATCAAATGACACTGGATTCTTTTCAATGTTTGGCAGAGTAAGAAAATCCTAAAAATATACTTATGGCAGTGTCTCTATAATTTGTAACAACATAAGGTCTTTTGGGATTCTTCTCTAACGCTATGTCTACACCCATAATTATGTCATCATGTGTGCAGAAGTGTTATTTTTTCCTCCGTTCTTATAACTTGTTTGTTTATACCCAATGGTGATATAAAGAGCCATCTGCCTCTTAGGCACCAAAACCTCTTGTAGGATTCCCATTAGAATTGTGATATTGGTGTGTATATGTCTTAAATTAGGTGTGTAGGGAGTAAATTACATGCCCATAGGAATGAATTTTGTAGCAAATAGAGTACTGTTCCAGAAAGCAATCATCAGGTTATCTTGGGCAATGTATATGCAGTACATCTGGGAATTATTCTCAGGAAAACATTGAATAGAAGTGGTTTGGAATTTGTTTGGCTACTGCAAAGACTGGAAACAATGAAGCGCCTATCAAGCTACAGTGTATAATCCACCAAAGTTAACTCCACAGTATGCGATGGTAAAGTCTTGATTAAGAACCCTCTTTGACTTTGTATGATTCTATGAATGAGTTACAGTAGACTTCTTCACAAATGGTATCAGAACACCCCTACTTCCTTTAATACTTTCATCACAACTATGTCAGGTATTTACAGTACAAATTGTATTATGTTATAGATGTGCATTTTTAAAAATTGGATTTAGGATTCTCTAATAATTTGCTTGAATAAATGTGGCAAAGTCATTAAAAGCATGATTTTGAAGTCAGGCTACTCAAGAGTAAACGCTACTCAGGATTGCTGCTGGAAGTGGGTAAAACATATTTCTCATCTATATACGCCATGCCATTTTAGACAGAAGTCCTCAAGTAATGATAATGTGCACATGAGTTTGACAACTACTTACACAGTGCATAATAATATCTGCATACGAGTGCTTGTGGTCTAGGAGTTTTATAAACATCATCTAACTCAACATTTGTAACAGTTTTAAGAGACAGGTACCATATTATCCCCAACTACCAAATAATAAACGAGTTCGGAGATAATTAGTAACATAAGGTCAGATAGCTAGTACAAGGCAGAGTTATTATCTAAACACAGTCTGAATTCAGAGCCTAAATTCACTCATGTTCTCGCTTGCCTTTTTCCTGTCTATAAACCTCAGAAATTCAACTAAGATGTGATGTACTGACAATCTTGATTTGGGCACAATGATAAAAAAAAGACTCAGGTTTATGACAATACCTACTCAATAAGTCATAGAAATGACTTATCCCATGTCGCAGTGGTTTCAAACAAATGATCAGACTGAAGGACAGTAAAGACTAGAGGACTGTTGCTGGGAAGTGGGTAAGATAGAGTTCTCATCTGTAACATGTCATTCTATTTAGACAAATGTTCTCAGCTGAACTTCTTACAGAGCGTTCTGTGAAACTTACTCCATCTTATTTCTAGATGTTTCAAGGATGCATTCTGGAAGTTATACACAACACTTACTTTTCACTTATCTGCACTACAATGATTATTATTTACCAAGAACTGGACTAATGCAGGTTCCAGCCACAATAATTGAAACATGGTCTATGGTCAACAGAATCCAAGATACAAATGGAGTGATAAAGCATCCCTACATGTTGCCTGGGAATACCTCCTCGCAGAACCAACTTCTCAGGACAGACTGAAAAAAGAGAGACATTTCTAAAAACTAGTATTTTCTACCACCATACCTATGTTATCTGGATAACTAAATGAAAAAGAAAAGAGTTGGAGGACAAATAATATCTGATTTCAAGACTTATCATAAAACTATGTTACTTAAGTCTTTACAGTATTGACCCAGAGACCAAGAAATGAAATAGAGAGGCCAGAATAGATCCATACAAGCACAAAGAACCAATTTTTGACAAAGGAGCAAAGGCAGTTTAATGAGGAAAGGAAAATCTTTTCAACAAATAGTACTGGAATATTTGAATTTTCATATGCAAAAAAACTACTTTGATCTATACCCCTCACCATAAAATTACCTCAAAATCATAGATTTAATGTAAAAAACCTAAAACTGTAGAATTCTAGAAAAAATATAGAAGAAAATCTTTGAGATTTATCTTTGACTTAGACAAATATTTCTTAAGTATCAAAGGCAAAATGCTTAAAAAAAAACCAATAAAATGGACCTCTTATTTTTCAGAAAATACTGTTAAAAGAACAAAAAGACATCCAAAGTAAGAGAAAATATTTGTAAATCATATATCTGATACAGTACATGTAGTCCAAATAAGAATAAGAAACAACTCAAAAAAAGAGCAAAGAGTTTAAACAGATAATCCATAAAGAGATTTATGGATAGTGAATAAGCATATAAAAGATGCTTAATACCATTGGTCATTATGCAAATGCAAATTAAAACCAAAATAAGATACTGCTACTTTAGCTACAATAGAAAATAACTAAAAAGTACTGGACAGAATGTGGAACTGGAATTTTCATTCATCCCTGGTGGAAATTTAGTGGCCTAGCCATTCTGAAAAAAAGACAAATTCTTAAAAAGGTAAACACACACATAGTATATGATCTACCATTCCATTCCTAAATTTTTACCAAACAGAAATGAAAATATGTACATACAAAGACCTGTGCACAAATGCTCACAGAAGTTTTATTTGCAATAAAACTGGAAACGACCTGAATTCCCCATCCACACACCAGTGGTTTAACAAATTAAAGCATCCAAATTTCAGAAATAAAAATACACATAGAAATATTGATGAACCTCAGAATAAGTATGCTGAGTAAAAGAACCCCAACAATAAAAGAGTGCATACTATATGATTCCATTTATATAAAATTCTAGAAATGGAAACTAACCTATAGTTACAATGTATAGCTAACACATAGCAGGTCAATGATTGCCTGGGCTGGAGGAGAGGAAGTAGGGAGGATTAAAAAGAGGCATGATGAAATGTTCACAAAAGAGATGTTTCTTATCTAGCGCATGTGATGGTTTTATAGAGTATGCAGATGGCAAAACTCACACACTTTTAAAAATGTTATTGTGGCAAGACAACTTAACAGAAAATTCAC
Source organism: Hystrix cristata (assembly GCA_004026905.1). NCBI lineage: Eukaryota > Metazoa > Chordata > Mammalia > Rodentia > Hystricidae > Hystrix > Hystrix cristata. The sequence continues at coordinate 83,002 of PVJO010002717.1, read as the reverse complement.
ATCTAAACATGTTTTAAGTGGATAATACATTATTGTTGAATATTAAATATTTTTATATACTTTAAATATTTGCAGTTTGTTTTTGGTCAGTTATATCTCAATAAAGGCTTCAAAGTAAATATTATGAAAAATTACACTGTTCTTGCTGAAATAGTTCGTTAGCTAAGCAGAAGCAGTGCTGCATATGTGGTAACCTTTTGTTTTATACTTGTTTCTTTTGATTGTTACCTAAAAAGAAAATTAACAGTACCATGTATTAGAGAAGGCTGCATAAAACTTTACAATGCAATTATTTTAAAAATCAATAATCAGCAAGTATATTCAGCAGTTGACAGATTTGTCTGAAGTATCCTGACCCACTTATCCTGTATTATATTTCTAAACCCATCTTGACTTTTAAAACAAGAAAATAGGAAAGAGGACCCTAGTGAAAACAGGCATTCTCATGAATAAAGATGAGTCTGCCACACAAGCACTTTTCACATCAGAGCCCCAGCTTCTGCAGCTTTGCTGGTCCCGCAGGCCTTCCCTCTCCAAAGGTCAAGGGCACCGCAGGTCCCGCAAAGGCAAAGCTGCACTTCCACAAGCTGCCTTGGGATTTGTTCATGATCTGCGTTTCCGTTTCTAATTACTTTACAAAGGTTTCAGGTAGGTAAATACGCCTAAAGGTCAATAAAATAGAACACTTTATAGAACACTCCATTGGTTTCAGATATTAAAACTGCTAGCATTTCAAAGTATTTTAAAAGATGAAAATCCTAGAATTGTTAAATTTGAGATATTCATGACATGTCTAAATGAGAACAGATGTTTTTCAGATACCTATAGAGAAGATTCTGTAACTCGCTTTTCTTTTCTTTTTTTTTGGTACTGAAAAAAAGGGCCTTCCCACTGAACTATATCCTTAGGATTTTTTCTTTCTTTCTTTCTTTCTTTCTTTCTTTCTTTCTTTCTTTCTTTCTTTCTTTCTTTCTTTCATCTTCTTCTTTTTTTTTTTCTTTTAATTTTGAGACAGGGCCTCACTAAGCTACTAATTTGCCCAGGCTAGGCTCAAACTTAAGATCCTCCTGCCTCAGCCTCTAAAAGTGTGCCACCATGCATGCCTCATAACTTGCTATTGTAATTCATTTTATTGTAACTCTACCTTAAAAGTAAGAGGTGAAAGTAAAGCAACGAATCGGAATTTTGAGGAATGAGATTTTAATGATTAATATTCTGCCTTATAGAAGTTGCTGTATGTTTTATATTCAAATTCCTAATTTTTCAAGGAAATGAGATAATGTTGTTAAAATACTAAAATGAGGTTCTAGGATATTTTAAACAATTTTCACAAAGGAAAATATAACGAGAGAAACTACTCTAATGTTGACACTTCCTCTGTAGCATTAGTAACCAACATGGTGTGCTACTGATGAAGAAAAAGTAGACAGATCAATGGAATAGAACAAAAAACCCAGAAATTGACACACATTATGTCAGTAGCCATCTCCTGGTGGCTGCATGATGGTTCTGCAAGATGCTACCATGGGGGGGGCTGGGAAAAGGATACAGGAGATTGATTCTTCTCTGTATTATTTCCTCTTTATTATTTTTTACATTTGAACATGAACCTATAATTATCTCTAAGAAATTCAATTTTAAAAACTCAATTAAGATAACAGAAAATGAAATATAATGCTTCTGTTTATAAATAAAAAGCAGAATTTTACAGTTTTTGTATGTTTCATTAAGAAGATGCGTTAGTATGCACAAGGATTATTTAGAAAGTCCCACTCCTAGAAATTTATCAAGTTAATCGGGCTATCAGTGGATGGGCCTTTTGTGTGGGACCCTCTGAGAGTTCTGGTAATCAGTTACTAGGCACCTTTTCCAGGGTCAGAGGATGAGGTGTCTCCAAGTGTAGTGTCATCTGAGCAGTGATCGCACTTGTGTTAAGAAAAGCAGGTTCTTCTGCAGAGACGAGAATACTTCAATTTTACCCATATCCATTTCTTAGTCCTGAGATGTGAAAGTAAGATTACCAAAGCATGGATTCAGCCTGACATAGCTACAGCTATCCTGAGTCATAAATGCTCCAGAATAACCTTATCTTTTCAATGCAGTTTCCCAGCATACTCTATGAGGAATGATCGAAGAATATGGCAAATGTTTAAATTAAAAAAGAATATCACTATTTATTCCCCCTGAAAACCTTCCCCTTCACTTCACATGCCTTTGTCCCATTGTCCTTGCCACTTTCTGAAGCAGTTCTGGAAGTCCTCTTTCCAGAGTGTCTTTAGCTGTGCTGTAATGGCTGCCTCGATGTCCTAAATCCATTCAAAATGTTTCCCCTTTACATTTGCTTTGATGTTGAGGAAGAGCCAGAAGTCACGTGGTGCCAGACCTGGTTAATAAGGGGATGAGGACACACCATCACGTTTTTCCTTTTCATTGGGGGGAACTTGGCAGCAGAGTTCACTGTATTTTTGATCATACCTCACAAGACAAAACTATTACAGTGGTACGGGGAGTTTTACAACAGGACCTGGTGCCAGGAATGCGCCTCGCCCTTTGATATTAGCTTACAATGAACTGGCCTAGATGAAGTCACTTTTGTCCTCACCAGTACATGTACCCCTCCCTCTGATCCAAACTGTAGAGATCCACTTGGTCTTGCTGCCACCAAGGGCCGTGCCTTTGTCAGGAGATTGCACTCTGTGAAACCCTGGCTCTGTCTGCTCTTATCAGTCTCACGGCACGCTGAGTCTGCTGTCGTACACTGGGTCCAGGTTGCTCCACCACACCCAGGAACGCAATTAAATGTCAACCGGGCTGGATGGGAGCATGTATGCATTGGTATTCTGTAAGGCTTCCCTGATGACCCTAAAGCGAGATCAGGGCTCACCACAATGGGACGAGACATTGTAAATACACGACTCTGAGGGAGAGCAAGCATCTGGCAGCACACCAAGCCACTTGCATGGACTAACTCATCTATGTTGAGTCATTTATCGGGTTACAAGTCTGGATAAAGATCTGGACACCAGAGTAAGATAAATAAATACAGCTTTGGAAGTAGTACAGGAAAGCCTACAAAAGAAAGGAACAGACAAGCACTGAGTTTAACTCATATTTTACCAAGCAACAAATTATCAGGGTCCTGGGAGTAGTTGCATAAGCCAGTAGCTGGTCAAGAAGGAAATGGGTCATCATGATCAATTTCATTCCAAAAGTATGAAATTCTAATTAGAAGGATATTTTATAAAAATAATATTTTGCTATGATCTTAGTATGAAAGTCAAGCTAGAACAATATAACACCCTAGTGAGGTCAGCATAAATTTAGCAAGTGGTCATAATGACCCAATGTCCAAGTACTTACTAGCTCTATATAATAATTTAATTAGGGATGTCATTATGAGGACACAGAATGAAATTCTAAGATTTACAAAATGTGTATTTTAAGCCTTTCTTCCTGATTTCCCCACACCTTTCCCAGAAATTGAATATGTCCATATCCTGCTCAAAATGTTGCTACCATATCTCTCCTTAATGCTTTCTTTTTCATACTGTGACTATTTCAGGGCTTATCTTTTGCCTCCTATTAGTTCTGTGCTCTTTAACATAAGCAGTCGTACTACTGTGTGCAACTTTACATTCCTCACAAAAACCCTCCCTCAGTTTAGGGCAATTTAGTTTCACTTACCTGTGTTAGGCTGTATCAGGCAGGCCCAAGCTCAACTGTAATAATGGTAAGCTGTGTCGTAGTGCCTGAACTGTGGCTTTTCCTTGTAAAACAAGAAATGCAGACACAGGCAGTGCAATGTTGGCACAGCTTGTCGAGGAAGCCCATAGGGATACATATTCTTTTCATCTCTCTGCTTTGTCATCCTTGGTGCCTCACTTGTCACCTCACGGTCACAAAATGGCTGCTACACATCTAGGCATCGCCCAGGTTGCAAACAAGAAGGGGACAAATTCAGAAAACCAAAAGGAATATTCCAGGCCAGTTTAACCTTTTTAAAAGATGTCCTGGAATCTCAGTCACTAGCAGCTCATTGGTCAGAACTGGACACGTTTTTATTCCTATACCAATACTGGGGAATGGCAGGGAGAGAGGAGTCAGGGGTAAAGGTTGAGTCAGCCAGAAATGTACCACGAGGTTTGATTCTAATTATAAGTGAAAGGAATATTAAAAATTATTTGGCACTGCTACTGAGATCTGACAGATGAGAAAATCATGGCCCAGAAATTTCTGAGACCCACAGCCAGGTAATGGCAGAGCAGAGACCAAGATCCAGCTAGCAAAAGTCCTAGGCCACTGTGCATTCCATGTATCTGTACATGGGCCATTAGGAGGACCTACTTTACAAACTACAAGTCATTTCCAGAGGCAGCTTTTAGAATATCGGAACTTTAGCTGTCTGCAAAATAACTTTCTAAGTAATGAAGGAGAAAATAGACCCTACAGTGCTCCTTTGACTTGAAAGATGACAAAACAGACTATTCAGAATTTCCATGTCTTTCACCAGTTGTCCTCTTGTCCTTTTAAGATGGAAGACTGTTTTTAAAAATCTTAATGCAGAAAAAATTCAATACACAATGAAAATCCTGAAGTATTCAAGTTCAATGAAGGTATAACCTGGAAGAGTATATCTCTCTCCCTGACTTACGCTTTCTCTCTGTGCTTCCTGGCTGCCATGATGTGAGCAAACTTTTCCTTCAGACCCTTCCACTATCCTGTTCTTGCCCTGGAGCCAGGCAACTAGGTACTGAATTCTCTAAAAACTGGGCCCAAATAAACCTCTCTTCCTTTAAGTTGTGGGTGTTGGGTATTTTGTCCTAATGAGAAGAAAGCACCTAAAACATATTTTGGCACAAGAGAGGTGGGATCATTACCACACCTATACCTGATCATGTGGTTTAGGAAACTGGTTCACAGGAGAATTTTGGAAAGGTTTGGAAATGCTGGCTAAAGAAGTCTTAGAATGCTGTAAACCAAGCTTAATGGGAGATTATGGTTGGCGCTCAGAAGGCCAGAATGCACATAGAAATGCAGAAAGTAAAGGCCAGTGTTTTAGTTACTCCTCTCTCATTGCAGAGACAAAATGCCCAGCACCCAAAGTTAGAGGAGGAAAGGTTTATTTAGTTTACAGTTTGTAGAGGTTTCAATCCATACTTGGCTGGCTCCAAGGCAGGATGGCATGGCAGACAGGCAGAAGGCAGCAAAGTAAGCAAGGGACTTAAACGACTTCTTTCTGCCCCTTATATTTTATCCAGGCTGCTAGGATTAGGGCAGTGCCACACCAATCAGTGGATTGATTTAGTAATCCCACATCCTTAATCCCAGCATTACACACTCTAGATTTAGCCACCCCATATGATTGGATGAGGCTTTGGGGGGACATCTAGAAACAAACCATAACAACCAGGCTCAGGAAGTTTCCACTGGGAATGAGGACTCCATTGACAGTTGCATCTGTGTGTTACTCTCTGGCAAAAAATTTATTTACATTTTGCTCATGTCCTGAGACTTTGAGGGAGACTGCTATGAAGGATATTGGACTAATTACAGTAATACTTTGGCTCACAAACACTTCTGTTTATGAAGCACAAACAGAAGCATTTCGCAAAATTTTGCTTCCATTTGCAAACTCCACTTTGTGTGATGAACAAGACCACATCCATCTTCCCCACATAAATATGAATGTGGCTATCGTCCCCAGAATCGTGGAATGAATTAAATTTGTGAATCGAGGTAGCACTGTAATTTGGTAGAGGAAATTTCAAAGCAGCCCAATGTTGGGACTGTGGCATGGATACTGCTGGCAGCTTTTACTATACTGTAGTTGACTTGCTGTTATGAAGCAAGGCCTGCTTGGAGGAAGGTCACTGGGGGTGTAACCTATTAAGGATACAGGGTGAAACATCCCTCCATGACTTCCCACTTCTCTTCCTGCTTCCTCACTATCAGGATGTGAGAAGATTTTCTCTACCCAATCCTTCCACCATGCTATTCTTGCCTTGGAGTCAGGTGACCCTGGACTGAATCCTCTAAAAACGGTGACCCAAAATAAACCTCTCTTCTTTTAATTTGTGGGTACTACATATTCTTTCCAGTGATGAGAAAGTGACTAAAATAATGTTGTGTATGTCCCCTCAAGGGTCTCATGAGCTCATACATGGATTTTTTTAAGAAGAGGAATGGATCATGCAGGTGCTGTAGCTCCCTTGATGTTAGGGGGTGGGGCCTGATTGGGTGGGCAGATCATTGGGTGTGTAACCTGGAAGGATATATCTCCCTTCCCAGCTCCTCCCTTCATTCTTTGCTTCCTGACTGCCATGATGAAAGGAGCTTTCCTCTGCCCAGGCCCTCCTGCCCTGTCTGTGTCTAAGTATGCTAAACATGAATGAAAACTTCTAAAAACTGTGAGCCAGCATAGAGCACTTGCCTAGCAAGCACAAAGCTCTGAGTTCGATTCCTAGCTATTCCCACAAAATAAATAAATAAATAAAACTGTAAGCCAAAATAAACCTTTCCTTCTGTAAGCTGTGGGTGTCAGGTATTGCATCCCAGTAAAGAGGAAAATGACTAAGACAGATACTTGGTGTATTATTTCCATTGATTATTTTTCCTAGGAAGTTTTTTAAACTATTGTTGCTATCAAGTGACTTTAATCCTGACACTTGACATACATACATACATAGTGTTTTTGCTAAATGCATTCCACTTGAAAAATTCCATAATTTTCCAATTTTTCCAAATAACCAGTTTTATCTACCTAGGTATTATAAGCACAGAGGGGTTATTTTCATTTTAACCAACTAATGTTTTACAAGAGTATTGATTATTATTTTCCATAGTTATGATTTTTATCATTACAGGTTCTCATGTACCATTTATACATTAGCCTTTTGTGAAGAACTTTAGAAGTTTAAGTTCCTATAGTCTGAGAGTTTACAATATGATAGGAGGAGAAATTTGGAAGCTGAATGTAAGATGGATATAGTAGAGACTATAATGATGCCATCAGAGGCATTATTAAACCTCTGTTATAGACTACCACTATAATAATGAGCTTTCATTATACCAGAAACAATGAGATTCAGTAAGCTATAGCAGATTTTGTACAGTGAAAGCTAATGCTCCTCCAACCAAGTCTCGCATCCCACACTGTTTGCCAGGGTGTGTTGTTTCTCTGAGGTTCAGCTCTCATCTGTACTGGGGATAAAAATTAAAAGATTCAGTCACTGGATTACAGCAAAAATGAAATGATATAAAGTTAATATAGTTTTGCAGAAATAGTGTTGAGTAACTGGTAGCTATTATTTAGATTTATATTAGGGTAATTAAACAACAAGACAATCAATATACAGCTTTGAAATAGTACATTGTGTTAAAACAGAAATCGATTGTATTGTTATCATATTTAAATATATTTAAGCCTAGATTTTGGAATGAGATTTATAGTTTTTTCATCAATATGTCATTATTCTTATGTGTTTAGCATATATAATTTCATACCATTCATCTACTGCTGTAATATGGAGCTATTTTAAATCATTCTAAAGATTTATTCATCGATAATCTTATTACTGTTATTATTGGTTTCAGTGAAAATTCTATTTCATAGGCTACCATTTTAAACAGAGGGAGGTATAATACAGAGGTGTTTTATCACAAGTTTTGTAACAACTCTACGTAGTTTTCCTAAGTCAATTTTAATCTGTTTGTGCTGCGTAGTTTATTGATTCTGTTTCCATGACAGCATATGCAATCATGGCACACACATTCTGGAGCTGGATAGGCAGTCAATCTCTTCAGAGACTGCAACTTGCACACAAAGTAATATGTGAATAGGAGGCATTTTTCTTCTGGAGCTGGAGTACCTTGCATTTCTAGGACACCAGTCTCAAGCGATAGCCAAAACGAGGCTTCTAAACAGGACTTTCTCTCTCCAGCTTTCTCATGGAACAACTGGGACACCTTTACCCCAGGCACAAAGATACTTCCACTTCTGCTTTTAGAATTTGGGGCTTAGGTTAAATGAAACATGATGGAAAACCATACACTTAGTATGTGGTGCTCATCCGTCCCTTAAAAGTTTCCTGTTTCTGAAGTTGAAAATTATAAAAACACAAGTCATCTTTCTGAAAATAAAACTTAGATGATGATGAAAAAGCACTGAAGATGTTAATGCAAAAAAAAAAAAAAAATAGGGCCACAGGGCAAAAACTCCCTAAGATTAGCAATAAGATAACAAGCAATCTAATTTAAATGGACCAAAGAACTTAACAGGCAAATGCACCAAAGGCAATATGCAGATGGCAAATAAACATGTGGGAATACACTCCATATCATGTGTCATTAGGGAAATGAAAATGGAAACAACAATCAGATGCCGCCCACACCTATTTAGGATGGCAGAAGCCAGAGTACTGGTGTCACAAATCGCTGGCAGGGTTGTGGAGCAACTGGAATTCTCTTCCACTGCTGGTAGGAATGCACAATGGTGTGGCTACTTTGGAAGATGGTGATTTCTTTCAGTCATTTTGAAGAAAAACAAATTCTTACTGTATAATCCAGCAATAATAATCTTTGATATTTACCAAAAAGAGCTGAAAAGTTTTGCTCACACAAAAACCTGCACATAAATGTCTACAGCAGCTTTATTCAAAATTGCCAGAAGCTGGAAGAAAACAAGTTGGCATTCAGGGGTTGACTGGATAAACAATTTATGGTAAATCCAAACAGTGGAATAATATTCAGCACTAAACTTACAGTTATTCTTATCGAAGTCTGATATTAAATACAGAGTTTGTGGACCTATGACATACTAAATCCAGAAGGCAACTTAGAGCCTGAAAGTTTTTCATTTTAACCACAGGGAATCTGAGACCAGGGAGGCTAGATGTTCCTTCCCAAGCTAAAAATGGACTTAGAGCTAGAGCTCCAGTTCCTGCCTGCCAGCCTTGCACTGCCCTGCATTTCCAGCAGTGCGGACCTGATGCAGGAGAGATGGTGTACACTCACACCATGCTGCAGGCACTGCGATATGGTTTTCCAAGATGTCGGTCACTGTGACCCAGATGTAGGACACATTTGGAGAGCAGCTGCTGTACAAGCGAGGTAGAAGAAGACTGGATGCGCTGCCATGAACATTACGTTTGCACGCAGCTCATGGGACATGTAAGGAAGTCACGACTCCAGGCAGGGAATTTCATATCAGAAACTCCTCCTTCAACAGAGCAGAAACTATTAACTTTATAAAACAGCACTCAGTTCGCATCTGTGAAAAGGAAAGGATGTCCATTTCCTCCACCTTAAATAATCCAATGTGTGTTGGCTTAATGTCCTGCTGCTGTTTCTGGTCTATTTATTAACAATTCCCCAAAAGCATGTCACTAGTTGTTTTAAGACAAACTGTAAATAGGTACATGTGCCACCTCCTTGTGAAAAAAGTCCCCTGATAATAATGAGGAGGAGGAAGACAATGACACACCTTTCCTGAAGACTTGTGAAAGGGATTTAATCTCATTGCCTTTTGCTTTCCAGAAGCAACTTCAAGAAATGAGTTTTGGGTTTTCAATCTCATAATGGATGAGCTCTATTTAAGGCAGTATGACCTTTACTCACTACTAGCTATTTCTCTTTCATTTACTTACTTACTTACTGGTGCTGGGGATCGAACTCAGGGCCTTGCGCTCGCTAGACAAACGCTCTAACCACTGAGCTAAACCCTCAGCCCTCTTTCACATTTTAAAATTAACTTTATTTATATTTCTGTTTAAAATAACTCCCTTTTCTGACACAATCTCATGAGAGTCTGCAGTCAGTAATTCACAGGTTGGAACTGGGCCAACTGCTGAAGACCTGCTGCCCTTCAGGCTGCATTTCCAATAAGACAATCGATATTAGAAACGCCGCACTTCGCTGAGGCTATTAACAACCCTAAATTGTAGGGAGGCGCCTCTGGAGGGGAAAAGGGGATGATAGAACACGTTCCTTGAGATGGCTTCATAGTGTAAGCCAACAGCAGAGCCAGAAAAAGTCCCGCCCAGCAGGAAGTGGTAGTAACAGCCTTAAAATATTCCAGAGAAATAGACTACTGCAAAAAACCAACCCACTACATCAGCTGAATTTGCACTAAGTCTGTCGAAGGCTTTGGCTAGAAAAAACACAATAACGGGGAATCTAAAATCCTTGAACAATATTGCACAATGCAATCCTTGGGGAGGAAATGTGTACTAATACATAAAAATAAGATATAGATGCTGATCACATATTGTAATTAACTTTTTTCTCACGGTAAACTTTATATATAACACTGAACAATGTCACAATGTACCTAATGAATTTATGTCAATGTACTTAAGCTATCCTACCTAGAACAGGAAAGATCTTTATGCTGCATGTTTAACTCATGCTGTGAACTATTCAAAATAACCTCTCAAAAATATCCTGACTTCCTGAAAACTGTTCATAATTTGTATTAGCTTCTCCCTCCATGATAGTATCAAATAACTAAGAAACGTACATAGAATCAAGTCACAGAAATGTGTATAACAGAAAGAGTTGGGAACTTTGAAGGTAGCTGAAATGTTTCACATCTGTCAGCCAGTGACCTTGAATATGTTATTTATCTTCTTCAAACCTCAGTCTTCTATAACACGGAACTAGTAATATTTATCCTTTGTTCTCCTCTACCATGCACAAGATTACATACACCTTCACTTGGTGCATGGTAAATGCTCAGTTAATACTTATTTTTTCCATCTGAAGGTTAGGATGTATCTTGAATTAAAACCTGGATGTTGGACAATGCAGGCCAATGCTTCTAGATACCACAGGCTACAGAAGCTGGAGACCACTGCACTGTGAGAAGAAAGCTGGGTGTAAAGATGTGTCTGTGGCAAAGGAAGCCCTCATAGGTTTATACTATTCAGATGGACGGCAGGCTAAGCAAGAAGGCTGTGTATATTTAAGGATGGAAATGCAGCTTCAGCTTCTGCATCTCTTCAGTTCAGCATATGACAGGAACCTTGGCAAGGACACAAGTAACAGTGCACCAGGTTGTGCTGTGTTCTATACCGCATCTTCAAGATATTTTCTTATAAAATCTCAAATTTTCTCAATGAAGTCTGATAGCTTTTCTCCACTACTTAATAATTTAATTCTCAATACATATTGCTGAAACGTTTGTTTTACAAAATAAACAGGAAATAGTTAAGGGACCAGCGAACATTTGTACAGAACACCACCACTGTTTGGTTAGATTTTAATAAGCAGGGCATATTCTTTCTTTTTTTTTTTTTTCTGGTGCCAGGGATCAAATTCAGGGCCTTGTGCTCACTAGGCAAGCACTCTAACCACTGAGCTAAATCCCCAGCCCCAGCAGGGCATATTCTTTAAGTGATGTCTCTGGAAATATATTTTTATAAAATTCAGAATGGGCAAGGCAAGAGCTATCTCAAATATATATTTATTTAAGAACTCCATTAGTGGTTGGATAGAGTTCTATCTGTTAAAGCCAAAAGGATTTTCTCTCTCACTTTCTACTTAGTTTCTGGAAAGTCCTTTAAAAATGCCACTATTTTGGTAGCAATTGAATGAGTTTAAATTCTCAGCCTTTGTCCTGTGATGTGAAAGGGCATTATGCTGGTCTTTTCCTTTCCGTGACAAAATATCTGAGAATAACAACTTAGAAGATAGGTTTATTTGGACTCAGGGTCAGAGGTTTTGGTCCTTGGTTAACTGTCTCCACTACTATTAGGCCTGGGGTGAGACAGAAACAACATGGCAGAAGGATGTGGCTGAGGAAAGAGCATCACCTCAGGGCAGGTGGGAAGCAGAGAGAAGGGAAAGAGCCAGAGAGGAAGAGGCCAGGGACAAGATATCACTCCCAAGGTCATCCCTCGTGACCCCTTCCTCCACTTGGGCCCCACCTCCCACATTTCCATTACCTCCCCAAAATGCTGTCAATTTATGACCTCATCGATGCATTCATTCACTGATGAAGTTTGAGCCCTCCTGACCCAATCACCTTCTGGAAGTCCCACCTCTGGAAACATGAGACTTTGGGGGGATATTCTGGATCTAAACCGTAACAGGCATGGTCACTGAGGATGGCCACTCTGCATAAGAAATTGTGTTTTGGGAAAAGAGAACTATCCTAATCAGTTAACTGCATCATCATCATCATCCTTACTGAATGTCATCACTCATATATCATCATATGAGGTTTGTACTTTGATTTTTCTTCTGAACCCTTCTTTAAGAATTTAGCTTCACATTTATTATTGACTTTTTACAGATGATGGAATTTCAATTTAGAGAGGTTAAATACATGAAAAGTCACACGTTGAACGGGACAGAGATGTACTGGAAATCCTGTCTGATGCATTTAGAAATGATGCTAATAAGATTCATGTGGTACTCCTGAAATAGACATAAATTACTTTTTCTAATGCCAGCTCATTGTCTAGGGGAGAAAACAAGAAATGCCATGGCAAATCATGGCAAGGCAGTCTTCTATGCTTCCTTCATTTACTCAGCCTTGGAAATTCCATGTATTCATATGACTTCAATCTTCCCACTTATTCATCTTGCAACCCCTTTTTTGACCTCTCTCTTGAATTCAAACTCCAAACCTACCTTACTAATTTCTGGCTAAAAAGATTAAACATGATTAAACTAGGTGCACTTTTTTCTGAAATAACTTTCCCTCCCAAACTGTCCCTATGTCACTGTGGATTTTTCCTTCTTCTTCTCCCACATCCTATCAGTTACATAATACTATTAGTTGATTAATTGATTCATTCCTTAAATGTTTGCTGGGTGCTCACTAGTATCCCAATCACAAGGCTGAGAGCTAAGAACATTGAGATAAATTCCTGCCTTTCATTCTCACTGTGAGTAGATTTCAGATTCTGGTTTAATGTGTTTCACATCCAATAATTTCTTTCCATCCCTACTGCCAATATTTTAATCCAATTTATAGTCTCATTAGGCCAGGACCCTGGCAGGAATCCCCCAGCTGGTGCTCCATCTACTTCTCTTCTTTCTGCTCATCCGTAGGCTTACCCGCATCCCTGAGACCCTGTCTAACCTTTCTGTTCACTACAAACAAATAAATCTTCCCAAATCCTACTCTGCAATATTCTTCTTTGCTCCTAAGCCTTTAGTGGTTGTTATTGCTGGCAGAGAGGTGCTCAATCCTCTTAGCCTGTTTCAAGAATCTTTATAATCTTCTTCTTGGTTTTCAGTCTTATTTCCTAACATAGAAATGTTCCCCCGAGCATGCTCTTCAGATTCCCTCAATTATGGTCACACAGGTATCTTATCAGAGATAAACTTCTTGTCTGCCAGCGGATCAGTGTCTTAGTTACTTTTCTCTCGTTGCTGGGACGAAATACCTGACACCCAAAGTTAAGGGAGGAAAGGTTTATTTAGCTCACAGTTTGTAGAGGTTTCAGTCCATAATCAGCTGGGTCCGAGGCAGGGTGGCAAGGCAGACAGGCAGAAGGCAGCAAGGTAAGCAAGGGATGCAAGCAAGGGGGGTAACCAGCTTCTTCCTGCACCTTATATCTTATCCAGGCTGCTAGGATTAGGGCAGTGCTAAACCAGTCGGTGGATTGATTTAGTAATCACACATGCTTAATCCCAGCATCACACACTCTAGATACAGCTACCTTTCACCACATGAGGCTTTGGGGAGACATCTAGACACAAACCATAACGATCAGTATCTTGTGGGCATCTGAGAAACTGGAAAGCTGTCTGTGACATCCAAGAGTGGCCTGGCACCCACAGCCAGGCCATGGTGTTCTCCCATTAAACACAAGCAACTTCACAGATTGCCAACATCACCAAGGGAACTTCATGGTCATGTAGTCAATCTGTAATCAAGTAGTGCACACATAAAAAACAGGAACAACATCCAAACAGCAAGAGTAGTTGAACAGCCCCCAACCTGGCCTGTATGTTGATTGCAGCTTCTTCACCAATTACAGTTTTTAACATTAGAAATTATTAAATAGCATTACCCCAGACTCCTGGCAATATTTAACCCATAGGAAAGCCCGCCTCGGATCACCTAGAACAAGCCCAAATCCTTTCTGATGGCCTCTACTGAGACACTCTGTGGTTCCCCTCTTTGCAATGAAGCAATAAACTCAACTTTCAACTCTAGGGTATTCCTAGTGGTCTTTGCTAAAGAGCGTTTGACAGATCACATGAAATTTCATTTCACTAAACTGCTCAAGTAAATCCAAACTCAAGGATGAAAATCAATGCTACAACCAACCTAATAAGTCCTTTGTACCCTTCAAAGGTAACTTATATCTCCCTCATCACTGAGGCCTCTGATTTGCCATCATCTCCCTTTCACTGAACTCACCATGAAACCTGCTTGGAGCCAAGTCCAAGACATCAGATTGCGCCTCATCTTTCAGCCTGCTTCCTCTCAGAACCCAGGGCTGTTCAACATCAAGATCTCCAGAGAAAAATCAGTTCTAATCACTGCTGATTCAAGAATCTTTCTGAACTTGACTTGGCAAATGTGCTTCTTTTCTTGCATCCCTTTTGTGGCCACTGTGCTGGCAGAATGAAGTTCAGACATTTCGACATGCTGTGAATGAGGAAGCAGGGTTGTTCAACATCAGACCCTTCAAAGCCAAAAATAAGCAAGAGAATGAGTTCCAGGGATACCAGGCAACTCTGCTGGGGCTAAGCCTAAGGAGAGACACCCCCAGGAAGTTTCTAGAGGCCAAATAGGAGAGAAAAAATGGCTTTGATGAGTGTGAAGGTAAAAATGAAGACATTAATGAAAAATGATCAATTAAAGCTTGTGCTCCTAGTAGAATTGTTTAATGTGCTGGGATAGATGTACATGCTGATTTTATTTATTTCAAGTGTTTATCTTTTTTAAAAAAGCATATATATATATAAACTATATATTAACTGTTTTTAAATATTAATACTGTAACATCTCAACAACCTAGAGTTGAAAGTTGAGTTTACTGCTTCATTGCAAAGAAGGGGAAGCACGGAGTGTCTCAGCAGAGGCTATCAGAAAGACTTGGGGCTTATGCTAGGTGATCTGGGAGGCTTTCCTGTGGGTTAGATGCTGCCAGGAGTCCGGGGTAATGCTATGACCTCAAGAATTTCTGCACACTAGGAGGGAAGAAGCAATATTAACACCTTACTTCCATCTATTTATTTCTTATATAAATATTTCTGGGCCACTTTTCATGTGTGCAGCACTGGGCTAGGGACCAGGGGTAAAAAAACTTACCAAGAAAGGTCACCATGCTTATCAGAAGCCTCGATTTTATTGATGGAAATAGATAATTAAGTGTAAAATGACTTAAAATTATAGTGAGTATAGAACAAGGTACTACATTGGAGGGATTCTCAGAAGAAACAGCTACTAACATATACCTAGTAGATTTGAGAAAGTCATTTTACAGTATTGTAGGTAATCATTTAAGATGCATTTAAAGATCTCTGTAAAAATATACTTAATATATTTTCACTTTCCACTTGTTCAAATGAAAATATTTATAGACTAAAGCTTTAGAAATAATGCCCTAGGGCCTTTCCTTCTCTTTATATACTCTGAGAACTGGCAGCTGCCTCCTTTTAGGATATTGTATTTGCCTGTCTCCCCAACACCCCTGTGATTTGTTATCTTTTGTCTGAGTGACTTTTTTTGCCCTGAAGAGCAATACGCATGGAAAGGACTTACAAGGTCTTCAGTGGTAAGAACTATCCCTTACTGTACAGTGTCAGATGAGAACAAGGGCCCCCCTCTGAGGAGTGCCAGGACGCACGTGTGGTCCTTTCAGGATTAGTCCCAGGAGCTGCCCAGCTTACAGTACATTACTGTTTAGCTACTTTTTCCTAATGTCATACAGAATTACCTGGGTCACAAATACAGGAAATTGAGCCCGTGTCTATCTTATCTATGAAACATGTTCTTCCAACACAAGCACCATCCTTCATACCAAATGATAATGTCCACGGTGCAAAGAATAATTTTAAGTAAGATTTTAGACAACAAAGCAACAGTATAGAGAGGCAGAAGAAAGTAGAAGCAAATAACCCACACGACCTGACTCCCAGTAGAGATAAGATGGTGGTAACTTGAAATGATTCCCGTTTAGTAATCCAAAATTCTTGTGGTTTTAGAGAAAGTATACAGAAATAAGTATATGTATCCTAACGTTTGAAATAAGAACTTGTGGTTGGAGAGGGATTACTGAAAGACACACGAAACTTGCCTTAAGCAGCTTACAGTCTAGCTGAGGAAATAAGACTAACGAATAAGAAACAAGCTAGTAGCAATTAAGGCCTGGACATGGGGTACTGAGGGCAAGATGGGATGGAGACAGAGATGAGAAGGAGGAGGAGAAGCATGTGTTTAGAATCTGGAGTTAACATTCTTTCATATACTTTCCCATATCAAGTTAATCATTTAGAATATAATTTCCTACAGGATAAAAACGACGTCTGCTTAATTGTCTGAAATCATGGCTCTGACAACTTCCACACCAAAAGTGAGTCTCCTACTTTGTGATTAATTCAAGGAATCCTCTAGCTGTGTCCATTAAGGTCAAACTCGTCTGCAGCCTCCATTGGCCTTTGGGATTGAACATTTAGATAATAACTTTTCTAAACTGTGCCACTTTCACTGGCTCGCCTATCAGTGGCCCAGACATACTGAGTATTAAGACCTACTTTAGTGAATTACTTAAATGTGATGTGCTGTCTAGTCTTCTTTCTTAGATAAATGCTTGGCTATCTTTCCCAGGTTGGACTGCCATGTCATGATATCTGCCCCTTTGTATTAGTTGTCCACTGCTGCACAACAATTACCTCAAAATTTAGTGGCTTAAAACAAGGCCATTGTGTTCTCTCTT
This sequence comes from Hystrix cristata, assembly GCA_004026905.1. Lineage (NCBI taxonomy): Eukaryota > Metazoa > Chordata > Mammalia > Rodentia > Hystricidae > Hystrix > Hystrix cristata. The sequence goes on along the minus strand of PVJO010002717.1, from coordinate 66,101 downwards.
GCATGGTGATCCACCCTCATGCTGTAGGGTGTACTTCTTTTCCTACTTTTACTTGGCCCAAACTCGCTCTGCAGAGCCTGTTTCTTTTCCTACCTTTAATGTAATTTTGCTGTCTTTAAAATATAGACATTTATTATCTTACACTGTTCTTCAGGATCAGAAATATGTGAGGCACACACCTGGGCCCTTGCCATTCAGACCCTCTCAGGAGGCTGCGGTCACATCATCAGGTGGGGCTCCAGCCACCCGATGACTTCAGTAGGGGCTGAGCATCCGCTTTCAAACCACTCAGAGCTGCCGGCAAAAGGCCTCCATTTCTTACTGCATGGGCTTCTTCACAGGGTTGCTTGTAACAGGGTAGTGGGCCTCCCTCAGAAAGAGAGAGAGACCACTACCTTTAAGACATGCTCCATTAGTTCCACCCTATTATAGTCTACTCTCTAAGCTCACAGTCAGTAGAGGAGTTAACACAGTCACAGACCTCTGGGTCTTTTTCTGGAGGCTGCCTACAAAATACTCTTTGATAAAGTGACTTCTTGATTATTCATTTGAAATAGTTATCTTCATTTTCACATGTACTTATTAACTCCTTTCATTCCATGAAAGTGGAATGAATTCTAATCTGCCTGAAAAGCTATATGAGTTAGTATTTTACACATTAGTTTCAAAAATGAGTTCCCTTTCCTCCTACCATTAGGTTTTATTCTTCACAGAATGAAAACATGTCTTCTTTACCCAGTTATTATCTTCCTTATTTTGGTCTGTAAGGTTTCTAGGATAACAGCACAAAGCAGTCCTTAAACTCACAATGTCAGAAAAAATGGAGAATTCTTTCTTCTCCTTACTGCCAACCGAAAATATTCATATCCATTCAATCCTTTGCCATTCAATCAACAGCCAAATCCCATTCACTGTGGAAGTGAGAAATTGCTAAATATTTTCTTCTTTTACTTACATTCAAAAAATAAAGGTCTGTATTAATGTGAACATTGGTTTATTTCATGTATAATTGAAATAATTTGGGGCTTGAGTCTTCAGGGTTTAGAGGCAACAAAAATTCACTGACTAAAACATAACCTACTATTAGCATGCTTGACTCTGGGCAAGATTATTTTCAGCCAGGTATAAATTGGATATTGGAATTCAAGGTCATGGTCTTTGCCATTCTGGAGTTTACAGATGTGGCTTGGTTTCTGAAACCTTAACTCCTGTCAGTAAGAAAATAAACAATGGTACAATAACAGTCTTTACAACTTTAGGATAGCATAGAGATTTTGTCCTTTCTTGTATGTATGTCTTCTTTGACAGCACTGAAAAAACTGCCTGATGAATAAATGATGCTAAAATACACAGTATGGAATTTCAAGGTAGACTTCTGCATTCATAGACTTACAAGTTGATCATCTAAATGTATGAATGGATTAAAGACAGCACTGAGTTCTATCCTCAGTTCCTCCCCAACTGTGTTAATTTCAGCCTCAACTCTGAGTTTAGCTTCCTTAAAAGTAAAATGAGATTAATAATTATGTTTACAGATATGTTTTGATGATTCAGATGTATTCAAATACTAATGAAAAGACAGGCTTAAAGCAGGCACTCAAGAAATGTCGTTTTTTCACCTTTTTTTGCGTAATACCACAATGTGCTGGAAATAGTTCTGCCAGGGAGCTCTTTTGCAGTTACTGCTTTTGTTCTGGCTCTGATGGAGAATCTGGGTGTGGAAGCTTTTCTTCCTTCTGCATACAGAACATTATACTTTCAACTGTATTCTGGACACTTAGGAGAGACCTGAGCTGAATATTTAAGTACTCCCCAAAGTCAATGCATGATTTAGGAAATTGTGTATATTAGAATGCTATGCTGCAATATGATACATCAGGTCCCAGTGAAGCTGTGGTTCCTAATTCAGACTGTATTAAGTTTCTCTGCTTAAATTTTATTATAGCATGGATCATCGATATCAAGTGAATCTAGCCAACTATGAAAGCATTGCTAGTAAGAGAAAAACATTTCAATGTATCAAGAAACTACTCTACGAAGTTTTACACAAAACACACCACTTATTTCAGAGACATTTGCTGGAAAGTTGCTAGTGGAGTTTTATATTAATTTATGTTTGCCGAATGCTCTGCAATCACCCGCATTTCCCATCTCCAAAGACTTTTGGTAATGGATCAAAACAAACCACCAACTAAAGATGTGACTTTGGTGAGGTAGAAGGCACTATTTCACCATATTATAACTGGAAATGTAAGTAATGAGGTCTACTGTCTCACACACAACCCTTTTTACTGTCCAAACAGCCATGCAATGGTCTCGAACCACTTCCTGCTTTTCCTTTCTCCCACTCATCCAAAACATACTGCCTCCCATAAGGCCATGTTCTAGCACCCTCTACCCCTTCCACACTTGATTGCTGCACTACAGTCTTTTACTCCAGTGCTTTTCTCACAAGAACTTAGCATAATCCTCTCATCTACAATCTTGGTTTCCTCATCATATTCATGCTCGACATCTTAAACAGCACCACCAGCTGTACCCAATCTTGTTCACCTCACAAAAGACCAATGTATAAACTGTGGTCCATTTTTTTAAAAAACTCACAAGGACAAATATGACTATGAAGGGAACACAATTTCACATGTTGAAAATGAGTGCATTTTATTCCTGTACATCAATTTACGAGGAAGCCTCAGTAGAATTAGAAAGATATTTGACGAATATGGAAAGAGGGTGCATAAAGTTAGTAGATAAGATTCCTATTTTTTTTCTTTGGGCTATGATTGCTTGATGCCTTCTTCACTAATGACCATACTGCTAAACTGGCTAGACTGTCCATCAGGACACCATGCTTTGTAACCAGAGTGAAGGTAAACAAAGCTTCTATAGTACTTTTTTCTTCCCTGTGTCTTAGTTACTTTTGCATTGCTGGGGCAAAACACCCAACATCCCACAAGATAAAGGAGGAAAAGTTTATTTTAGCTCAGTTTGTAGAGGTTTCAGTCCACAGTCAGCTGGCTTCAAGTCAGAGTGCATGACAAAGGGACCTGGAAGAGGAGAACCAGTCCTCGGCACAGCAGCAGGAAACCTTCTTGCAAGCAGCAAGACTTCCTGCTTCCTTTCTCTTTTATTCTATCCAGGGTACAAGCCTATTGGTTGGTGCCACTCACACCTGGGGCAGGTCTTCATTCTTCAGTAAATTCATTCAGCCACACCCAGAACTGTGCTAAGCCAATCAGTGGACTAATCCAGTTATCACACACCTGTGATCCAGCCACCTCCCAAAATTTCCACCTATGAGCACATACAGCTTTAGGAGAACATGTAGATGCAAGTCATAACATCTTGTAATAGGACCTACTATATCCCTAATACATCCCATGGGAAAACATGGGGTATACTCTTTAGCTATTGCCTATCTCTTCTTCACTCAGATACAATATGATTGATTAGACTTAGTCGGTTTTATTCATAGTCACATTGATACATCTTGGATATTCCCGTCACCTTAGCTATCCATTTGTAGACAATCATGTTATTGAGGGTTATGCCATGTTATTTTTCCAAAATTCATCATAAGAAGGTATTTAGACACTTTGCATGCCCCTCCTCACATCCTGGTAATGTTGCTATGACAACAAGTTATGCAGAGTGTAATGTGACATATCCCCAACTCCAGTTTTCAGTTTTCTTGCTTTCTACATCAGGGAATTTTTGTCGCAATGCCTGTGGGACTCTGCTTGGCTATTTTGACTTCCATACAATCTTGGAAGTGTGAGGGAGGTAATGCAATAGAGGACAAGAGACTCCTTCATCCACCCTTTGAGTGGACAATTTTGAGATATGTTCTACCTGGCTTCTTAAGCTGTCCCACTTTGATAAAAATCATATTGGTTGATATACACATTTCTCAAAAATAAAAATTTTTTCTCAGTTGAAAAGTGTAAGATTTTTAGTGAGTATGGGGGGAAAGGGGAATAAAAAAGAATCAAAATGTGTTATGTACATGTACTTAAGATAAAAGTAAAATTCATGTACAGCAAACGTGTACTAATAAAAATAGAAATTAAAAAAATTTAAAAAGAAAATGTAAGATTTAGAAATATTTTTGATATGTCCATCTTCACATTGGCAAGGGTAGATACCACCATGACTTTCAGGAGTATTTTATCAGATCCCAAATCAATGCGCATATTTTGAAGCCAATCTAAAATATTTGAACATTTTAAAAAATAAATACAATAAGAGAAAAAATTTACTGAGAAAACATGTAAATCCAGTGTTGAATTGTGTGCACAATGTTTTTCTGCTCAATGTTTTAACATAAAAAAGTGAAAACCGGGAGATTTACCCCTATAAACTAAATATATTTCTCCTTTAATTTACAGAAACATGTTATGGAAACCAGTCAAAAATAAAACTACTGCCTTACAAATATAAAATACATAAGAGCCCTAGTACATGACGTGGTCTTTGAATCTGAATCAAGATGCTAACCAATTTAAGACCTTCCCTTAAATAATGATAGAAAATCGGAGGTCAGCCAAACATCTTGGCTATGTTAAGAGCTTACATTTTAAATGCAGTCTGAAAGCCCTCATTTCATTTTCTAATCATAATTTAGAAAAGATGGAAAATACAAGTATGCAGTCCCCAAAGAAATATCAGCTCCTCAGACTGCGCTGATTAGGAACAAATAGTCCCGCATGTGTGCCCGTGAACTCAGCCCTGTAACACCTGCATTTCCTGACTGATGCTGAAATTGCCACGGCAGTAGTTTAATACTGTGTGGGGGTTTTGGAAGACCGCTCTTGGAATCTTCAAGGTGTGGGGCTGTCATTTGTCTTGAAGGAGAAATTCAGCATCTGACAAAAATTCTCTGTAATCTTTCCTTGGATGAATGTTCTCACTACTTATAGCGATGCCTTTTCTTTGCACATGCAATTTGAACAATTTCCCAAGATGCTCACTTTTTGCTCTTTTGCTCAAGATATAAAAACTATACACCATCCTCACCCTTTGTCTCTGTCCTAGATTCACCAACATAATAAGTCTGATCCCCTCAAGTTAGTTACCCAGTCACCACAGTTATTTTTAAGCAAGAAGAGTTTTAATATGTATGTTGTACTCCAGCGTGCTTAATGGTCTACAATAGTTCTATTGATCTTTTTTTCTGTATTATTATGTTTATATTTTTATTTCTTTGGTTTTGTGGCCCTACATATTCACAGGGCATTCTGATATTAACTACTGACAAAAATCTGCTCAAATAATAACCTTTATCATACTAAACATAAATTATTTGGAGGAAATAGCAAATTTATATTTAGACTTATGATCTGACTCCTTTTCTCCAAAACAATTTTATTCTCATTTGATCATAAGAAATAGTAAACATCATTGTTTCTTATTTTTCAAAACAACATTCATAAACATCTGAGATTGTGAGTATACTGATGACATTACTTGAAAATTTGCTACCAACCAAAAATTCTATGAAGAAAGTGGGCAGTTGATTTTATAATTACCATGATGAGATTCTAAAAGTTATATAAAAACAAAATAATCAGAGTAAGTAGCAATTACTGAGAACTTCTTTGTTGGGCACCTAAGACAAAAAATAATTAGAACTCCTCAGTCATTCTTTCTCTACAGGGTCATTTCCATTAACATGCTATAATATCCCTCACCTTCAGAACTACTCCTCTGTCTGTGCCCATTCCCTCAAGATACCTTCCTTTCCTCCCCTCTCTTTTATAGCAAAACACAGTTACAGTGCCAGCTAGGTGGCAATAGTTTGCAGGGCTGGGGCAAGGTTCTTCAAAAGGCTGTATATGCTTTGAATCAGCTCTATGGTACTGTGTCTCCCATTGCCAGTATTCACAAGTCCAGAAATCAAGGAATGGAAGTAGGGATGGTACCACTCACCATACACCAGTGATCCACTAGCAAAATTTTTGCTTCCTGTTCCCACAACCTTATGCTCTACTGGCTTAGAAGTCTTAGTTCCAGAGTGGGGAAGGCTTGTACCAAGAAGCACATCAATGATACCATTGAACTGGAAGCTTAAGACTTCCCCCTGACAATAATTGATAAAACTCTATTTCTTGAAATAAATTTTTTCTTTTAAATTCAGAGACATTATACACTTTTCCCTCATGACCAACCATTTTCACTTTTTTGAAGATTTCTTTTTCTAGCATTTCCTGTTCTCTTTGGCCTCTTTTTTTTTTTTTTTAGGTTTTTTGAGGCAGGGTCTTGCTATGTAGTTGAGGCTGGCCTTGAAATTGCAGTGATCCTCCTGCCTCAGTCTCCCAAGTGCTGGGATTACAGGCACAAGCCACCATGCCCACTGGCCTCAATTTTTTTAGACAGGGTTTCACTATGTAGTGGCCTCAAACTCTTGATGTTCCTCCTGCCTCGGCCTCCTGAGTTCTGGGATTATAGGCATGCACTACCATGCCTGGCATTTGGCCTCAAACTTTTCAAGTGCCCTAAATATTGATCCTCATGGAAATGGAAGGTTTCTTTATTAACATATCACAGAACTCTAGGCTTTGTGCATCCAGATCCCTCAGCTCCCAGCAGGAGAATATTTCCACCAGGGATATAGCAGGATCCAACTCAACTCTCAACTGTGGCTCTCTCCTGGCTTCTGTTTTCAAGGGCCAGGCAGCAAGATGAGGATCACCATTTTGTAGTACAGTCAACTAATCATCAGGAGGTAGCACTTGTTAGATGTATGTGGAACCTGCTGAACCACTTGGGTAACCCTCGGAAATCCTTCTCCAATGCAGACAGTAACCACACATGTTATATATAACTTTGGCCACAGAAGGATTGGTGACTAGTAACCTCAAGATCTCAGAGAAGAGACTCTGAGTCATCCCACTAGGGATGCCCACTGAGACCAACAGACACGCAAGTAAAGGGTGAGGAGACCTGGAATACATGGTAGAGGAGGAAAAGACTATCAGTTGTGGCCCTGTAACCAGGAGAGTTACAGGTTTCCTTCCACAGTGAAAACTCCAGTGTGTTCTACTGGCCTTCCCTTCCCAAGTTTTCCTCAGGGAGAGAGGCGTATGGAAAGCTGCTTCCAGACTACTGTAGATACTCTGTACACAAGAAATGGGTTACGGTGGACACCTGTGACTTATTTCTCCAGCTTCTGGGAATGGCGAAGGTGGCCTTCAGCCGGCCATTTTCTATACAGATTCCTTCAGCTAAAAGAAACTGCCTATCCAAGATCATGTCTCCAACCTAGCACAGCTGGCATCCAAAGCCCCATCCACATGGGAATTGAAAGGTCCCAGCTTGAGACAGCTCTGAAGTTCTGTGCTGACTGCAGGGCTGCAAGGATATACTGAGGTGGCTCTGCACTCAGCTCTGACTTCTGCCCAACCCTCTTCAGACTTCTCACTCCACAAATATTGATCCTGAAACCATCACTCCATAATCTTCTCACGTCCTGCCTGACACAATAAGATCTTTTAATATTATTGATAGAACGTAAGCATTTAACATTTGTGTATTCTTCCTTACTTTTCTCCTGTTCTGTTCCGTGGGGCAGAAAGGTGGCTGCTGGAATTCTATTTCCTTGGCTCTCTTGCCAGTTGGCTTCCAGTTAAGTTTGCTAAAGGGAGGAAGGGGTGGGAGATCAGATAAGAGGATGGGAAGTAATTCAGCTGTTTCTGTAAGCTTCTCTTCCTTTAGTGGTATCTCAGCGTCTCTAGCAATTTCTACAAGTCTCCTGTCCCTCTGGATAGTCCCCAGTTATAACCCAGGCATGAAACTAACTGGTTTGTGCTTAGATGCTCCCAATACGCCAAGCTGGTTTGTGTTTAGATGTTCCCTCTGCCTGGAACACCCACTGTGGCCTTGACATCGCAGTGAATTCAACTCACATTCATCTTCCAAGACACAGTGAAGGTTCAATACCTGCTTGAAACCTTCCTCTAACACGTCTTCCTTCAGAACGTCAAGCTTTCTGGTTATATTTACTGTATTTTTGTAAAAGCTTTGTAATGACATATCTGCTTGCCTGACAAGACAGATCTCCTTAATCACAAAAGTGACCTGGTTGTTCACCTTTGTATCTCTAATGTTAATACATGGTCAGCCACCAAAAATGTTTTCAAAATAACTGAATGGCACAATGACAGGGTTCCATATGTCAAACACGAAAGTTTATGTGGCACAGAATGGACGACAGGGATCCTGGAGTCAAACCATCCTGGAATAGAAGGTTAACACTGTATTTTGTAAAAGCTTTGAGAAATGACCTTGGCAAATTGTTTAACCACTCCAAGCCTCATTTCTCTTAGTCATAGAATGAAAATAAAAATAACATTCATTCATAATGGACCTGTTATCATTAAATGCCATTTTCTCCTGTTGCAACCAACCATGTAGCAGAAAGACATCAATGATTTCACTTGTAACCCTTACCTAGTCCTCCAAACAAATCTGATGAATTAATGACAGCTCCATAAAAATTGAACAACAAACTTACATTTACAGAAATTATTTATCTAATGATGCATAATGTGCTGAGATAGAATATGCCCGGGTGCAATAACAAATCAATCCTGAAATTTCAGAGTTATTAACAGATGAAAATGTGTTACACACACACACACTCACACACACAGTCACACACACACACACACACACACACACACACACACACAGAGTGTGCTGTGAGTCCATAAGTAATTCTTCTAAATACCTTCATTCCAACTTTTATTCTGGGGTCCAAGGCTGCTCATGTCTTGCACCTTGACCATCTCGAACACGTGTTTCTAATTCACTTCAGCAAAGAAGGCGGGACCTGGGGTGTCGTACTTTGGCTTTTAAGTGCAGCAATCAGCTGACACACAGAACCTCAAAAACCACAGCACAGCCAAAAGCAGTCATATGTTTCTGCCTAACTCCAAGGAAACCACAAGATGTTGGGGAACATGATGATATTTTGTGAATACAGAATTTTTCTGCCACACCTCTTGGATAGGATATGCTATAAACAGTAGTGTACCTCACATGCTCTCAACTAGGTCTGCCAACTAAAATACTGGACACCTAGTTAAATTTGAATTTCAAATAAATTATGAGTATTTTTAGCATAAATATATCCCATGCAATGTCTGGGACATACTTATAGTAAAAAAAAATTGTGTTACTTGAAATTCAAATTTTGATCTGTTAAATCTGGCAACCTTATTCCAAGGCTATATGTTTCATACATGACTAAAATCTAATGCTAATGTGAAGTGGAAAAATTATTATCCTCACCTAAAGGTATTGAAAATCATATTTTAAAATTTCCAGCCAATGCAGGCCCATCTGCAGGTTGGACTTTTCTAACTATATGCCAATTTGCAACTTTAGCTACACCACACTATAGTTTTTAAAAAGCCTTTTCCATCACCAACGAAGGATCTAGCCAGTCTTCTGCAATGTACTTAGATTGCCTAAATCTCCCCTTTCCTTATTTGTAAAATTGGAAGTTTGATTGAAAATCTCAAGGGTACCTTCTTCTTCATAAAACTTTTTTTCCTATGACTCTGTTGTGTTACTTCTGTAGTAATGTATCAGGATATTAATAAAAATATACCAAAAACTACACATGCATATTCTCTCTCTCTCTCTCAAAGCTCCTTAGAAAAATATAGACTTATTCTAATGACACCACTGTCGCTTAAAATCATTTTTAGAAAATGTAGGAGTGTATTCTTTTGAGTATCTGTCCCTTGTGGTAAATTATTTTTCCATAAATGTAGATATGATGTTTGGAATCAAACAAGTTATGTAGAAACAACTGTAATGGGCAGTCCAACTAAAAAATGGACATTTTTGGAGTAAAAATGAGATGGATTTATCAAATAAGTGAAACTGATCTATTTTTTGTAATTTAAAACCACCAATTACAATGAGGTAGTTTTAAGAAAGAAGCTCAAGAGTTGGTTTTGAGCAAAAGTCACATCCCTGAAGTAAGTGGCTTGCCTTAGACTTTATTTTTTTTTATTTTAAACCAAGAACATGTATTGGTACATTTCACATATAATGGTCACATTCATCACATTTATTTTGTACCTGTACTTTGGTTTTCCCCCCTCTTCCCCACCCCTCCCCTCTGTTCCCTCCCCCCCTATTTACAGCAGGTTTATTCATCATTTTCCATATTTTCCCTTTCCCTTTTCTTTCCTTTGTTGCCTTTCTGCTTTTCCCCCTTCTTTCTTTCTAGTACTCCTCTCCTTTGTATATTATCTTCCTTTTATATAATAGCTATTACACCTCTTTGTCCTTAAGTTATGGTTTCTCATATCAGAGAAACAATTCGATGTGTACTCACGAGTGTCTGATTTATTTTACTTAAAAGTATGTTCTCAAGGAACATCCATTTACATACAAATGACTCTAGTTTATCCTTTTTATGGCAGTGTAGTACTCCATTGTGTAGAAAAAAAACACATTTTCTTTAGCTACTCATTGGTTGTTGGGCATTTAGGTTGTTTCCAAGACTTAGCTATTACAAATCGTGTTGCTATGAACATGGTTGTGCATACATCCCTGTGATATGATGATTTTAATTCTTCTGGGAAGATCCCCAGTAGGGGAATAGCTGGGTCAAATGGAACCTCCAGTTGTAGTTTTTTGAGGAATCTCCATATTGATTTCCACAGTGGCTGGACCAGTCTACATTCCCACCAACAGTGGAGGAGTGTTCCTTTTTCCCCGTAGCCCCTCCAGCATTTGTTATTGGTTGATTTTTCCATATACATGGTTCTTTCTGGAGTGAGGTGGAATCTTAACTTTGTTTTGATTTGCATCTCTCGGATGACTAGTGATATTAAAGGATTCACACTCAAGTGGCAAAGTCACCTCTATCAGGAAGCTAGAGATTCATGGCTGTTTATGATAAAGACTGGAAATACAATTCCATCTGGCTTATTACCCCAGTGCTCTTGAAAATTACTTTTATGCCAAGACACAGTTCCTTTTCAATAAATTTTCACAGTTCCTTTTTAGTAAAATTTCAACTGATTAAGGAAAGAAGTACCCAATAGTGATGGCTTTCTATCTCCCAACAGAAGTAGATTAGATAGGTAGAGATAGAGATAGATCTTATTCATGAAATGATTTTAAAGTCCAAAAGTTGGGGCTGGGGATTTAGCTCAGTGATTAGAGTGCTTGCCTTGCAAGCACAAGGCCCTGAGTTCGATCCCCAGCACCACAAAAAAAAAAAAAAAAAAAAAAAAAAAAAAAAAAAAAACAACAACAAAAAAATAAAGTCCAAAAGTTTACTTTCTACATTGTCAATATTATCTGACAATAAAGTAGGAAAAAAGAAAAAGCTTTGGTCACAACCAAAGATTATTTCACATTAAAATGAAAAGACTTGAAAAGAAAAACATATTTCCAAACAGAAACAAAACAGAAATGAATTAATCAATGAGTCATTCAATCAACCAGACAAGTTCAGCCACATTTCTAGACCTAAACTGATAAGGTATATTTTACTGAATTAGCTATGGGTAGTACTCAGATTTTTAAGGAGGACAAACTGTAAGAGGTTTCTACCAGTCTAGTTTTTTTTTTTTCTTTTCCCTTCTTCCCAACCTCCAACTTTCTCATTTCTATTCTTTTCTCTCCTTTGCTACATTTTTTATTGGATGCATATGTGTTTTTGCATAGTATGTATGCATACACCCACAGTACTCATATGTTTAAGAACATCAGAAATCCAATTCAGTCATATTGGAACACCATTTAAAAATATCTATCTAGAAATGTTTAAAATTTACCTACCCTGAGCTAATAATTCTAACTGTAACAATCTGTCTTAATAAAACCGTAAGGTCTGAATTGTGCTCCTCAAACATATGTCCATATCTTAATCCCTCTAAGTTATGAAGATTATCTTATAAGGAACAATGATATTTAAAGATGTGAGGTTGAGGATCTCGAGATGATGCAAGCATCCTGGATTAGGTGGGTGGCCCTGGATCAGTGACAGGTGTCTCACAAGGTTTAAGGCAGAGGAGGTCACAGTCAGATGAGAGGAGGACATGCAGAAGGAAGGCAGATGCTGGATGATGCACATTGCCAGAGGGTGCCCACAACCCCAGGAGGGAGACACCAAGGACATTACCTTCCCAGAGTTCTTACATCAGTGTAGCCCTCCAAGATTTCACTTTTAGCCTTCAGAACTAGGAGAATAAATTTATATTATTCATTTCTATCCAACAGTTTAGTTTTGCTTTTCTATAACTGCCTCAGGAAAGTAATACAGAAATTATTATAAAATCAAAAGAATATGGTCACTGTATCTTTTACAACAGCAAAAAGTGAAAACATAAGACATTTGAAAAAGATAATTTATAATTATGCTGTAATCATATGACAAAATATATAGCTTACAGCAACATAATAAATAATATATTCAAGATATATAAAATAAAAACAGCCTGTTATATACAATTCCACGCTGTTTAAAAATACTGTATATAGTAGGGGGCTAATATACAGAATCTTTAAAGAATCCCTAAAACGCAAACATTAAATAACCTGAATGTAAAATGGTACAGCAGCCACACGCATGGAAACTGTATGGCAACTCTGCAAAAAACTCAAAATAGAATTCCCATTCAGGCCAGCAATACTGCTCCTGGGGTATAGTATGTACAGAAGAACCGAAAGCTAGATCTCCATGAGAGATCATTACAACATTACTTACACAGTCAAGAGGTGGGGCAATTCACTGTCCATTGACAAATACATGGATAAGCTGCAGTACATGCACACAATAGAATATTACTTGGCCTTAAAAGGGGAGGAACTCCTGACACATGCTACAACACGAATGAACCTCAAAGACATAATAATAAGTGAAATAAACCAGCCATACACACACACACACACACACACACACACACACACACACACAAATACTGTGATTAATGACTTACATGTGGTATCTAAATTAGCCAAATTCACAGAAACAGAAAGAAATCTGATGGTTTCCAGAGGCACAGGGGAGGAAGAAATAAATACTGTTATCTAATAACTATAGAGTTTCACCTTTTGCAAGACATAAAACTCTGGAGAGCTGTACATAACCATATAAATATACTGAACACTACTGAACTGTACACTTCAAAGTGGTTTAAAAAGTTGGTCGAATTGTGTGTATATGTAATTTATTATGTCAATTAACTCCAGAAAAGCTGTTTTAAAAATACATTGTTGACTTTAGTAAATGGTTAAGAACACAAACTCCTAAGACAGGTTTCCTGGCCAGAAGTATCAGCTCTCCTACCTGCCAGTTGGGTGAAGCTGAGCACATTCTCTCTGCCCCTCAGCTTCTCCTCAGGGTTTATAATAGTGTCCCTGGTTGGGCTGACAGTCATAAAGAAAGGTCTCATCCTCATGCTTAATAAACATCATGATCTATTAATCTCATCCTTGCATCAACACACAAAGTAAAACCTTGGACTGTAAGCAACTTGTTCTGCAAGATAAGCAAACATTTCTAATAAATTTTAACTTGATAAACAAGCAATTTCTTAGAGTATGAGTAGTATGTGATACTGAACATCACATGAACACAGCTGAGCCAATGGGGCCTCTTGTTCTCTCTCTCTCCTTCCCCCACCTTTCTCTCTCTCTCTCTCTCTCTCTCTCTCTCTCTCTCTCTCTCTCTCTCTTTCTCCCTCTCTCTCTCTCTCTTTCCCTGCAGGATTGTAGGTTCTCTCTCAACAACAAGAGGTTGTGGAAGAGGTCTTATCTGCAGAGGAGGAGGAGAAGAAGGCAGAGGAATCTCGTACTTCAAATGAGATCAGAGAGCGGTACAAAATTTGGGAGACAGTGCAAAATTTTGTAGAAACCACCACATGAATAAGCCTCTAGCAGTGCAAGCAATGAGTCTGTTTAATAACAATGCAATGTCACCTTTCTTCAAAATCCTCTAAAGGAGGCAAAAGCAAGTGTCACTGGACATGTTTCCTGTTAAAGCTGCCTGAAAAGAAAAGGGTTTCACTGAGCCAATAGAGAACAGTGACTTATTCCATTAGTGACAGCGAAAGTTGTTCCACACAGTGACCCTCCTCTCTCATCTCCCTCACACCAGCCACTAAGGTTTTCAAAGGAAAGTGCAGGTTAATTTTCTTAATATTTTGTATTTTTATTATTTTGTATTATATTACAGTATTTATTTTATATGAATATTTTTTGGTTGTGGAACAAATCATCCGAGTTTCCATTTTTTCTTATGGGGAAATTCACTTTGATATACAAGTGCTTTGGATTACAAGCATGCTTCCAGAATGAATTATATTCATCAACCAAGATTTTACTGTACCTGATAAAAGATGATCTCTGAGTGCCTGTTCTAACCACAGTTTTTAATTATTTTCTTTTTAGCTTCTTTTTATCACAGACATATGATTTTTATAGTGAAAGCAATAGGAGTGTTTTTTAGTGCATACGAAACTCAATCAGATGATCATCTAGCTTACAAGTTGTCTCTTCTGGTGATGCTTAGGCAATCAATCATGTTTTGAGCAAATATGGGCATTTATTATATTTCAGAATTCCTTCTGTTATTACTAACACTATTACTTAAAAAGAGATACACTATTTTATGTGTATGAGAAAAATAGAATTTATAGAATAGCTTACAACAGTTTTTGTGAAAATCATGGCTTATAATTCCCTGAAATTTCATAGTAAAATCATTCATATTAGAATCATTTTCTAATGGATTTGCGTGGGAGACAATGACAGAATTTAGACGTGAGACTGCAGAAGTATTTCGGATGGATGCCTCACTGTCCCACTGTCTCTGCAGCACTACAAGAGTGGTGGTGGATTTGTGCTGGTGCTGTTGTTTCCCCAGAACAAAGTTGGTTCTGGCTTGCTCTGTCTCTTTTGGCCGTGATGACAGTTGGGCCCAGAGGCACTGCACTCCTGCTTTAAAGACTCGAACACTTCATCTCCAAAGAATGCAGCATCCGAGAAAAAAACAGGCCTCCTTCTGACACTAGTAAAATTGTGAAGGAGTGTGATAAGTCAGGTATCAAAATGAGAGGCTACAAATCCTCAAATGTGCTCTGCCCCTCACAGTGAATCTCTGCTTCTCTCTTTCTAATACAGAAAGTCAGGGCTGGGGATTTAGTTCAAGTGGTAGAGTGCTTGCCTAGCAAGCGCAAGGCCCTGAGTTCAATCCCTAGCACCAAAGGGAAAAAAAAAAAGATCTAATATAGAAAGCCTTACATTTAAAAAAAAAAAATCAAAAAGCTAGTAACAATGCACCAGTAAAAACAATGACAAAATGTTCAACTGTAGTATCACCATAGCCAAATTATGGTTAAGAAAGCTGTTTTAGATGGGAATACATAGCTAGTGATATAACTAAGGTTCAAAATTTGTGAGATGTCTTAATTTGAAAAGGTCAGAGGAATGTTTCATTCTTGGGGCAACAGCCACTTCCATTTTCTCTCCTTCCTTCTTTTCTTTCTTCTCTCCCTCTCTCTAGAGGTCCCTCTTTTCCTATCCACAGAAGTCCTCACTGCTACATATCCACAAAACAGCCATTACAGAATCTCAAAGTACCATTTAACTTGAATCACTAGCTTTCTAAAGAAATAAAACTTCAAAACTTACAATGAATTTTATCTTTATCAAAAACAAAACCACAGCCCAACAAGTTTGGGTATAAAGAACTCTTTTTCCACTAAAAAAAGTCAAAACTATTCTAACTGAAAGTATGTAAAAGATTCGAAGATGATCCAAATTTCCTAACAAAAATGGAAAACAACCTGCTTCAATACAACAGAAATATACAAATTATGGCTAGCAGTATAAATTAAAACTTAGTAAAAAATAAATGTATTATTTTGCTAAAAATATATACTTCCTAGCACTAGTTCCTTCTCGCTTTTCCATGAGTTGTAAGTGATGCACAGTAACCATGCTGGGTGCACAACCTGATGGAGTTTAACATCTCTCCACTCCTGTAGCCAAACACTAGCTCACCTAGAGAACCCCTCAAAGATAATGCTGTCTTCAGGTCTGGGTTTCTGAGACTCCCTGGGAACGCTGTTAAAATGTGGGCTGAATGACCAAGGCTCAGAGGCGGGGCCTCTGAGACTCAGTATTTAATAAGCAGCCCCACTTGGAGAAACTGGCCCCAAAGAAGCCTGACTCGACCTCTGCTTTTGAAGGTCCATCCTCTCCATATCACATTTGACTAGGGGTTTCTAGATCCTTTCCTGCTGCACAAGAATGTGTGCGACACCTGCTGTCCCTGTAAAACTGTACCTTTTCCTGTTGTTTTTTCATTCTTTGAGTCGGTCTCCCAAATGATATTTCAACCAGTCCACAGCAAAATGAAAACAGAAAGAACATACTGAATTATTCACAAAGTTAAATCTATTTAAAGGATTGCCCTTATGTTCTACTTTCAGGACATCAAAATGGCCTTTCTTTTATAAAATAATCCCAACAATAAGACAGGCATGGTATCACACATCTATAATCCCAGCACTTGGAAGGCTGAGGCAGGAGGATTGTCACCAGTTAAGGCTTGGCCTACACAGTGAGTTCAAGGCCAGCATGAACTACACAACAATAAAAATAAAATAGAATAAATACAAACAATAAAATAAAATCCCAATAATAAAATAGTATTTAGAAACTTAAAGAGTTAAAAAAATCTTTCAAAAGGCCAGGGCATCTAGCCTTTGTGTCTGCTCTTCAAATATGAGCTGATTACCACCAGGTGAAGTAACTCACACAGCTGTGTGGTTCACACTGCAGGGGCATTTCCTCTGTCAGACCATGTCATATTTGATTCTCCGTCAGATTTCTACCACTACAAGAAACATTAATTTATTTTCTCTCCTTATATGAGTAATATGTGCTTTCTTTAGAAAACTTCAAAGAAGGGGAAAAATCACACTAAAACCACCAAAGCATTGTTAATATATTCATTTTTCCAGTCTTTATGTATAATTTTTTTAACAATTCAAGTATATTACCATCTGATATTTTCTTTGGTATTTATTACTGTCTTTAAAAATCTGTCAATGGTATGTAAAAAGAGTCAAGATGTATAATGTAAATGTACCAACTCCCCACCATTAATGTTATCATCCTATACTACAAACATGAACTTTAAAAAAAGGAAAAAAATCCTTTCGATGTAGTTTTGTTTGTGAATGTATTACCATATAACTTACTTTATTTCAACCGATTATAAATTTTAAACATAGGAAGTTATTTCCACTTTTAAAAAATGTAAATAATACTATAACAAACACTGTTGTACACATTTAAAAATTAAGTTTTTGAATATTTCTTTAAACAGATTCAGAGATGTGAGGATTTATAAGACTTTTGGTATGCTGTGATTCAGTTACCTAATGCTGTACAATAAAACCTCTACAATTTGGTAAATAATAAATATCCACCACTTACGATTTCACATCATGGAGCTGACTGGGGCCAGTGTGCTCTGACATTCTGCAGAGAGTGCTGGGCCTGGCATCCTGGGATGGTGTGGCTCAGGTGCCTGCGGGCTGGGGCTGCAGGGCCTTCCCTTCACGCGGTCTGTCCTCTCTCAGGATCCAGCTAGCACCCAGGTGCACGGTCTAGGATCCCCTGAGAGCAAACGTGGAGGCTGCCAGACTTCCCAAGACCTGGACCTAGAAGTCAAAGCAAACCACAGGTTCATCCTGAACTTGGGGAAGAGAAACAGACTCTGCTTCCTAAAGGAGAGGGTGCAGTCATATTGAAGGGGCAGTTCAGAGGAGGGATTCTTGTAGTCATCTTTGGAAAAAATCAACCATATCAGTATTTTATAAATCAATTCATAATATAAAGTATATGCAAAACATGCTTCCATCAGACTGGTATGAATAAAAAGTGTCAGGAAGGAGGTGGTGGCACAACCATGCTTGCATATCAAATACCCCCAAAGTCCCAAGCTAAAGGCCAAGTCACCAGTCTGCAGTGCTCTTGGGAGGTACTGGGCTCCTTAGGGGTGATAGATTTGGGGTCCATAGTTTTGAAAGGGACCCAGACCCTTCACCACTATCTCTGCTTACAGCTGCCATAAGGTAAACTGCTTTGCTCCACAGCTGCTCCTGGCCGAGGTGTGTTGCCCTGCCACTGGCCCAAGGGCAGAGGAGCCAGAGGACATAAACCTAGGGCTCAGAGATGTGAGACCAAGGGCATCTTTCCTTCCGTCAAGGTTTCATTGCAGGCATTTTGTGTGAAGCCGAGTAACACTTTAGAAAACAGTTTGGCATTCACAGTACACATCCTGAAGAAATGGGGGTGCAGCTGGCCTAGGACATGCCCACAGGAAGGCCCAGGGCAGCACCATTCATGGCTCATGGCAGCCCTGAACTGGAAATGTCCACCAGTTCTGTGGTGGATGTTATGGAAGTGGGGAATGTGATGAGCAGTAACGAAAGACAAATTGTGTGCTCGGCAACATGGATGGAGCTGGACATAAAACACAGGCACACATAATGCCAGCAGTGTGCTTCCAGTTACATAAAGTTCAACAACAAGCAGAACAGGTTGTGCTGTGAGGAAAGCACATGCACTATAACTGTAAAGAAAAGCAGATGGCTGCCACATGAAAGCCAGAGCACTAGTCTTCCAGCAAGGGGGAAGGAGGGCAGAGAGGGCATCTAGCCAGGGGATGAGAAGGGCATCTGAGAAACCTAAAAAGGAGGACATGATCAGAGTTTCATTTTCAAAGTGTTGTTCTGTCTGCTCTGTGTAACACAGATTATAAAGAGTCAAGAGTGGGCACAGGGATGTAGCTAAGGATCTCTTTCTGGTGGCTTTCAGCTGGTGCAGTGACAGTGGATAAGGAGACAGAGACAGACTAGATGGTGAAGCCAAAATTCCTGGACAACATTTACAACAAAGCAAGGAGACCCCAAACTGCAAGTGGGTGGGAACGACACCCCCAGTCACAGATTGTCAGGTTCTGTGAAGGAAGAAGAAGGCAGCCAGCCGGGGGCATTGACATAAAGCCCAGGCCCTCCCAGGAAGGTAGCTGGGGTAAGGTGAGACAGGTGATGGCAGGAAAAACAGACAGGTGTGGCCAGGCCTGCAGGGGTACAGAGCAAGGCACAAGGAAGTGCACAGCTCACTCAGGGTCACAGAGATGAGAAGAGCCGCGCCACCTGTGCCTCCAAACCCTGTAACTCGCCATTTCTGGGGCTTGGGCCATGTCCTTACACCGAGGAAGAACAGATCCCAGAGCACCAGACAACTCGGATAAAGGAAAGGAATAGTCCAGTGGGGAGGGAACAGGTCCAGGGAACCCCAGAAACAAGCCATAGAGGTTTTGACCACTACACGAAAACAACAAGGAGGGCGTTTGTTGAGGTCAGAAAAGATTTTCTCCAAAATTCAGGAAAACCTAATTTCTTACTGAAATAAGCACCCAAAGAATATAGAGGGGAAATTCCAAACAAGATTATGATAAGTAAAAAGAATAAGGAAAAACTAACATCTTTACAGACAAGGAAAATAGGCCAGGAAGATATGTCTGCAAACTGGTCCAAAACTGCAAGCTGTCATTGAAAAACAGGCTTAGGAACACTTGGAAAATGATTGAAGATGTGGAGGGACATCATGAGTCAGAATCTGAAATGACAGAACTCAAGAAAAAGAGAAAAATGTTTCAGAAACAAAGATGTAAAAAAAGGAGTGTAAGAGCAAATAAACTCAGGTAATGTCATAAAAGAAATGGAAAGTGAAAAGAACATCTCTAGAATCTTGCAAGGCAGGTAGTACAGAGATGAAAAGATGGACAGTTCGGTGGAGGCCTGTGCAATCTTCCCACAGTTACAGACTGTGGCTCTGCTTTGTAGCTGCCACTGCCCTACAGCCTTTCTCACTGGTAGTTTTGTGTCTGCAGTCTCACTTGGTCTTGACACAGGACAGGCACAGAATGCTTTTGCTAAATACATGGCACTCGGTTCCATGGACAACTCCTCTGTCCTCCTCTCCAGGACTCAGAGAAGCCTTCGAAGGTAAGGAACTCCACTGCCCAGTTTCTTTCTGCCCTGGCATAGTGTGAGTTTCTGCTTTGCTCAGAAGCGAGCCAAGGGCAGCAAGGCCAGGATTCAAAGGCATGTCCTTGCTCTTCTTTTTTTTTTTTAATAGGTTTTCATTAAAATTTATCCAAAATTACACAAACTCACAGGCCATTACAGAAGCTTACGGACCTCAATACACTGTGCCTTTTGTTTATGACAATGAGCAATGTAAACAACCACATAGATGCAGCATTAAGTCACAACTACATAAAGTTACTGTGGTACCTAGTATACATGTCACTGTTTTAAATTTGGGTTATTAGATTCTTGTTTTTAAGATATCATTATTCCTCTGGATTCCCATTCCCCTCCCCCTTTGCCCTCTTCTTGTTCCCTTGGACCCTTTGCCCTTTTTGTATCCATTGTTTACCCTTTTCTTTTGTTTGTATTTTGCCTCACTCAAATGAGGGATAACATATGGTATTCAGGCTTGAGAGTCTGGTTTATTTCACTCAACATTATATTTTGCAGGTCCAACCATTTTCCCATAAATGACTCTAGTTTGTCCTTCTTTATAGCTGAATAGTATTCCATTATGTATAGACGCCACATTTTGTTTATCCAGTTACCTGTTGATGGGTATACAGGTTGCTTCCGGAATTTAGCGATTACAAATTGTACTGCTGTAAACATTGTTGTGCAAGTATCTCTGTAGTATGATGTCTCTAGCTCTTCAGGAAAGATACCTAGTAGGGGAATGGCTGGGTCATATGGGATTTCTACTTTCAGGCTTTTCAGAAATCTCCATACTGATTTCCATAATGGTTGTACTAGTTTGCATTTCCACTAACATGTAGGAAGTTTCTCTTTTCACCACAGCCTCGCCAGCATTTGTTATTGTTTGACTTCTTAATGATTTCCATTCTTTCTGGGGTAAGCTGGAATCTTAGGGTTGTTTTAATTTGCATTTCTCTTATAGCCATAGATGTTGAGCATTTTTTCATATGTTTGTTGGCCATTTGTATTTCTTCCACTGTTCTGAAGTATCTGTTCATTTCTCTGGCCCACTTCTTGAGTGGGTCATCGATTAGGTAGTTTAATTTTTTCGAGTTCTTTGTATATTTTAGATGATAGTCTTCTGTGCAAGGAGTAGCTACCAAAGATTTTTTTCCCATTCTGTGGGTTTTCTCTTCACCCTACTAATTGATTCTTTTGCTGTACAGAAGCTCTTTAGTCTAATGTAGTCCCATTTGTTGATTTTTGTTATTTCCTGTGCAACTGAAGTTCTGTTTAGGAAGTCCTTTCCTACTCCTATGTCTTCAAGTGTTTTACCTATTTTGTCTTCCAGAAGATTTAACGTTTCTCTCTTAATGTTTAGATTTTTGATCCACTTTGATTTTAATTTAGAATATGGTGAGAGATAGGGGTCCAGCTTCATTCTTCTACAAAATGACAGTGAGTTTTCCCAACACCATTTGTTAAATAGGCTGTCTTTCCTCCAACGTATGCTTTTGGATCCTTTGTCAAAGATCATATATTTGAATATGTGTGCAGAAGTGCCTGTGCCCTCGATCCTCTTCCCTCGGTCTATGTCTCTTTGTTCCAGTACCACGCCATTTTTATTACTATTGCTTCGTAGTATAGTTTGAAGTCTGGGATTGCTATGCCACCCGCTTTGGTCTTATTGGTCAGTATTACTTTTGCTATTCAGAGTTTCTTCTGTTTCCATATAAATTTTAGGATTGTTTTCTCTAGATCTGTGAAGTATGCTGCTGGTATTTTGATTGGAATGGTGTTGAATTCGTGTAACAGTTTTGGACATGTAGCCATTTTAACAATATTGAGTCTTCCTAACCAGGAGCAAGGGACATCTATCCACTTTCTGATATCCTCTTCAATCTCTTTTTTCAGAGTGCTATAGTTTTCTTTGTAGAAGTCTTTCACCTCTTTAATTAGGTTAATTCCTAAGTATTTCATTTTTCTTGAAGCAACTGTGAATGGTATTGTTTTCATAATTTCCTTCTCATTCTGTTCATTGTTGATATACACAAATGCTAATGATTTTTACATGTTGATCTTATATCCTGCTACTTTGCTGAAGTTGGTTATTAATTCTAGGAGCTTTTTGGTGAAGTTTGTGTCCTTGCTCTTCTTAAACAGTTACACTTGTCTTCCACCCACTGTCTTCCAGAATTTAAGTATTCTTTTCTATTTTGGAAGAAAATTTCAAGATACAGACATATATTCATTCAGCCTAAATCATATGATTAATTCAAAGATTCACTCAGCACGTAATTTTATGGTGCACTAAATCCCTATTGAGCAGTAATGAACAAAGACCACAGATTAAGTTCCAGCCTTTTCAGAGTTGTTTTAAGGTGAGGATGTAACCCAGTAATCAAATAAACAAAGTCATTACAGACTCCAAAAGCATGGGGAAAAAATTAACAGGATGATAAGAAACTGAAGGAAGTCACTCTAAACTGGAAGGTCAGGGACAGCGTCTCTAACCACTTACACAGTCTCACATCACCAGGTTATTTTGGGAGAATATTAAAATAGTCAAGGACTTTCCTATGAAACTCAAATGTTATTCCCTATAGAGCTACTTCCAGGTCTCTTTTTCCTCTTCTTTATATTCTCCAAAGGGTACATGGGGAATGGATATAAATGTACCTCACTCCTGACCTAACAGAATTAATAGTTGTGGAAAGGACAGACCTGCTCGTCAGCTTTAAGGGACTAGGACAGATACCTGAGACAATCAACTTACAAAAGAGAAGGTTTGTTTTGGCTCACATTTTTGGACATTTGGCTCTCTGATCCATTGCCCCCACTGGAAGGCTTGCACCTTATCAGGGTGGAGGCATCAGTGGAGCAAAACTGCCTACCTCCCAGAGAGAAGGAGGAGGCTGTGTTCCACCGCTCCCTTGAGGGCATGCCCTCAGTATCCTGAGGCCCCCCAACAGGTCCTATGTCTTGAAGGTGTCACCATCTCCCAAGAGCACCACCCCAGAAACCAGCTCTCCAGCATGTGGGATTCCCGTGATGGGGGCCAGCCACAGCTGTGAACAATGTTACTGTTCCTGTTAGTTCACTCTCCTGTCTTGGGCCCCTGTGCCCTTGGAAAACCATTTTACTCTTTGGGTTCCAGGCTGAAAACTCTCCCTGGCTCACTGTTATAGTTGTATCTAGATGTCCCCTAAGGCCTCATGTAACCCTAAGTGGGACCTTCGGAAGGGGGTGGGATTGTGGGGTTACCACTGACTTGCTGTTTGTTAGGAGGTGGGACCTGGTTGGAAGAGGTGGGCCACTGTGTATGTGGCCTGAAAGGTTATGTCTCCCTTCCTGGCTCCTGCCTTGGCTCTGTTCCTGTCATCCATAAGGCAAGCAGCTGTTTCTCTGCCAAGCCACCCTACCTTAGAGTTAGCCCAACACACAAGAACTGAAACTGCCTCCTTTAAGTTGTGGTGTTGAGTACTGTACTGTGTTCTCAGTGACTACTATACTATCTCATAGTATCTCAATATTTACTTTTTATTTTTTAGGGAAACAAAGGTAACTTGACTGGTATCCTATACCAGCTTAATTTCCTCATAGTGATCCCAGCATTGGCTTGAGATAGATCAAGTAACATGGAAAACTGGCTTGAGATAGATCAAGTAACATGGAAAAATTAGAATTTTCTTTAAAAGCCCATATTTTTCACAACAGATTTTTCAATAAATGCTAAATAAAAATTTGGCCAGCTAATTAAGAGAGTTATCACCCTGGTAATTATTATTAGAAACCTATCCTGTGTTTCAGTATTGCTGTATTCTACCGATAAGTGTGCTAATCCTGTTGGTCTGCTAATCAGACAGGCAGTGTTTATTTGTATTGAGGGAATTTTTAGACAGATAACAGAGACATGGACTATTCTATAAAAGACACAGAATCAGAAATTTTATTGCAAGAAATACCTAGGTATTTTAATTACATTACAAATGGGTACTCTTACAGATCCATAATGATTCATTTGGAGTCCTCTGATATCTAACTGGGAATTGCTGCTTTCCACCAAGGAGTGGGACTGCCCTGGTCCAGGTCCTGGCATTAAGGACAAATGAGGAAGAACAGTGAAGGTTCCCCAAGTCCCTTCCCCTCATGTCCTGCAGGTCCTAGGACTAGAGTAGGATTAGCTGTCACTCCTTGGCTTTGAGTGGTGAGTGAAGAAAGAAGAGGCTGGAAGTCCTCCAAAGCCACTGTCTCTGTGTGATCCTTCACTGAAAGTGACAGAGGCCTGCATTCCAGGCACCAGGGGTGATCAGTACACAGGAAGCTACAGAAAGCTCCCTCCAGAGCAAGCGAATGTAAGGAAATTGTCAACTTCTGAAGATACACATCTCAAGAAACAATAAATTTTACAAAAAAAAAAAAACCTATTTTAAAAAAAAAAAGAACAAAAAAGAAAACTTAAAAAAAAACCCCATCTTGGTGTAGATGTCTCTGCTTTGAATTTAATTAAACTCCATCACACCTGTACACGTCTACCACTGTACTAGAGTTCCTTTACATATAAACTGTACTTTAGCAATATTTCTTACCCTCAGACTCTAGCACTGTGTCTGCATAGAATAAAGACTGAAAATATGTGTTGACAGAATGAACTGGAAATATAACTAAAGAAGGTAGAAATGTTAAAATGCAATAGGTGTCTATTTGTATGACGTATATACAGAAATGCTAAGAAACACAGAAGAGGGAAGATGATATTTCATACAAATGTCAAAATTAAGAGGCAGTCAACAGAGAGGGGGAAAGCATTTTAGACTGAGGAGCTCCACTGAAGAAACAATACAGCTGGCAGCTCATGTAAACACAACTTAGTGTGGAAGGGTGCAGGATTCTGGACAGAAATGGTCCTGAAGAACTTTATATGAAGTTTTCACCTTGTACTATACAAAATTGGAAGTGATACAGTGTATTACTTTGCTAGGGCTGCATAACAAAATGTCTGAGACTGAATGGCTTGAACAACAGAAATTTATTTCCCCACAATTCTGGAGGCTGGAAGCCCAAGATCAAGGTGGTGGTAGTGCTGTTTCTCTTAAGGTTTTTCTCTCCTCGGTGCACCAATATCTGCCATCTTGTGCCTTCACATGGCCTTTTCTCTGTATGCAGCTATGGCCTAATGTCCTCTTTTTCACAGGTGCACAAATCATCCTAACACAGCAACCTGTTTTGACTTAATTACCTCCTTAAAGACTCTGTCTCCACACACAGTGACATTCTGAGTTAGGACACCAATCTATGAATTTAGAACATAATTTCACCTGTAACAGGGTTGTCCGATTTAGATCACTGTTTGCGTCTAGTTCTTTGCAGCTGGAACACTGCACCACAGGCTGAGTAATCTATAATGAACACCATTTTATTGACACATGGGTTCTGGAGGCCGGGAAGCCCAGGAGTGAGGGGCTAGCATCTGGCGAAGGCCTCCTTGTTGGGTCACCCATGGTAGAATGGAAAAGAGAGGGTGATAGAGCAAGAGGAGCCTGAAGTACTCATTTCATAGACACCTTCTCCTATTATGACAGCACCTCCCTACTTGTAACCACACACCTCCCAACACCGCCACGTTGCAGGTCAGGTTTCCAACATGTGGACGTTAGGGACACATTTAAATCATACGACTGTGCAGACACAAGGGTGGACAGGTGGACAGGTGCAGGCCAAGCCCAGGGTGCAGACCATCCCTTTGAAACATGCTTCAGTGAGAGATGCTGAGAGATCACTTTTCAGCCTTTTGGCTAAGATCAAGTGCAGAGAGATGCTGAGAGGAAGTGAGCAAGGAGATGTGAAACAGTCAACAGGAAAACAACACGAAGAAGCTCTGGCCTGAAAGATGGACTTCAACTCCTCAGCAAGTCTGCAGGGTTTTGATAATTCATCCCTAACCCTTCAATGCTACTATCCTCTTGGCACTATGAGCTTCTCAGTCTCAAATTGCACCACGCTTTTTCTCAAGGTCAAGCCGATGTGCCCGCCCTTCCCTTGGTCTTAGCCAGCTGACCACCTGCTCAGGTAGAGAGGCAAATGTCACCTTCCCCATGAAGCTCTAAACCACAAATGCCTGTGGGCGGGGATTGATTTTTGTTTCCCCAGAGCTTGACAGGGTGATCATCAGATGGATAATATTCAATAAACTTTTGATTTGAGAATCAGGCTTACACTTGATGCCACCTAGACAGAACTGGTGGGTCCTTGCCCACACCTTCTCTGTAATATTTCTTTAACGCTGGGAAGAGATTAAAGCAAGAAAGTCAGATTTTCTGGATGTTGGGCTACATATCTCTTGTGAAAAGAAACAAAACCTCTTCACTAACCCGCACAGAAAATTCCAGGGGAAAAGCAGTTTCCAATCTGTCACATTGATCCATCTTATAAATCACTTCCGGTTTAATTTTAAAGGACAAAACACCACAGTCTTTGTACCTTTTTCTATTTAAGAATTTAATAAGTGGCTCTCTTATCAGATCAAATAGTCTAGCTTTTCAGACCTTCAAAACCTGGCTATATTTCATCTATCCAATTCACTGTCCATGTAACTGTCAAACTTATCTTCCCAAAACACAGGTAGGATCATTCGCTCTTGAAATGAGAACTATTTTAAGGCTTTTCACAACCTAAGACAGAGGTCAAATTCTTCACAGGAGTTTTCTAGTATTTGGCCCTGGTCTTCCTTTCGTAGCACAGCCTCTCCTACAGATGTCAATCTTCAGCTAACTTTCCAAGTTGTCCTTCACAGGTCATTCTCCTATTCTCCTGTTTCTGTGTCCCTAGTGTTGTTTCTGAGCCATCTGCCGTAACAGCTGTATCAACAGCAAAGGCCTCCAATGAGCCAAGCTTCTCAATATTCTCCCTCATCTCCACTGGGAGCCATCTGATTGTTCTTCCCATATTCCACAAAGCTTCTCATTCATTGTACTCTATTCTTCATTACAGTTCTTTACGTATTGTATCTATCAGCATCTTTTAACACATCTCTTAAAAAATGTTCCTTGTACACCATATATATCACTCCATTTCTCTCCTTCCTTTACTCAGACAATTTCTCCAAAGATTCGTTCATCTAGTTAAGGTTTATATCTAGATGTTCCCCCTGAAGTGATGGGGCTTTTGGGAGGTGACTGGATCATGGGGGCATGATACTCATCAGGGGTTAGTCCACTGATGAGTTCATAGCTAAACGTGATGTTGGGAGGTGGAGCCTGGTGGAAGAGATGGGTCACTGGGGTCATGGCCTAGAAGGGTCTTCTCCTTTCCTCCTGCTTTGGTTACTCTTTGCTTCCTGCTGCCATGACATGAAGGTATTCTTCCTCTGCCATCCCCCTCTGCCATGCTGCCCTGCCTTGAAGCCAGCGGTCTACAGACTGAAAGTGAGCTGAAATAAACCTCTCCTCCTTTTAAATAGTGGATGCTGGGTATTGTGGCTCAGCAATGAGAAAGTAACTAAAGTATGTATGCTGTCACACTCCCTCTCTATAAATCCTTTGAGCTCATTACAAATATTTTTATGTGCCACTTATTGAATGTGCTCTCGTCAGGGTCATCAATTATCTGCACATTTTCCAAAGTGAGTAGATCCTCTGTCATTTGAACACAGGGTATCATTTGCCAGTTAACTGCTGCATGCTGCTTGAGCTCCCATCCTCTGGTTCCTGGGACACTGATTTTTCTCCCTTTTCCTCTCCACCTACTGTCTAGCCCTGCTGTGGTTTCTTGCTTGATTTGAATTATGCCAACTTTGACACACTGAAATGCCTAAGATTTAGCCTTCCTCGTTTTTTTTTCAAACATTCACACTCTAATTTTACCCAGTTCTGGGGTCTTGAATTTCATCAGCAGGTTAACAAGATCTAGTTTTCTATCTCCTGGTACCACCACCTAATCAATACCTCTACCTGGACTCCACACCTACACCAAAATTGAACTCTTGATTTCTTTCCTCCTCGACACTTGTGACTGTCATATTCTTCCTCCCTCTTAGTGAATGATGTCTCAGTTCTTCGAGACTTCATCTTTGACGTCTATTCTTTCTTGTCTATTCCATTAGCAAATCTGATAGCTTTGTATCACATTATATTCGGAATTTCCCTACATGTACAACCCTCACTGTTACCAGTCTGGTCTAGGCCACCATCATCTCTTCCCTGAACTGTTTCAACTGATCTCTGTGGATATGCTTGCCACCTGTAACCCTCAAAGTGGTGTTTTGAAAGCCTAACTCTGATTAGGTAGTTTTTCACCTCAAAACCCTCTAGTAGCTTCCCACACCTTTTAGAGTAACACTCAAAGTGCCTGACATGGCCATGGCTCTCCATGGCCTGACCCACCCTGGCCACCCGGAATCACTGCATAGCATCCTGGACTCGAGGAGCCAGAGCATGGCTCATCTCCTTGCCATCCTACTTTTCTTTCAGTACCTTTCTACTTCGTGTGCCCTTCTCATAATGTTCCTCCTATAGATAGCTACAGGCTCCCCACCTCTTCCAGGTTTCTTTTCAAATTCTACCTTTTCATAGAGGCCTTCTCTTACCATTTTGTATAAATTAACAACCATTTTCACCTCCTTATTCTCTCACCTTTATTTTTCTTCAGGGAATTACCATTGTCTGATGCATTATGTATTTATTATCTTCTTCCATTTTGAAAGTGTTTTGGGGGGGTGGTACAGGGGATTGAACTCAAGAGCCTTCACACTGAGGTATATTAACCTTTTATTTTTTAAACAAGGTCTTGTGAAGTCAAGTTGCCCAAACTGGGTTCAAACTTATGATGCTCCTGCCTCAGCCTCCCAGAGTGCTGATATTACAGGGATGTGTACCACACCCAGCTTGAATATAAGCTTTTTTAGAGAAGGTAGTTTGTTTCCTATACTGCTATATTCCCAGGATGAAGAACAGTGCTTAGCAGGTTGAAGGGTTTAGTTTATATTGAATGAAAGATCAAAAGCGCCTGTGGCCAAAGACATGCTGTCATTGATATTTCCATTAAGCCCTAGTGTAGTACTTTGCATATGATAGAGATTCAAGATGTTGGTCAAATAGAATTGTATCTTCTTCCTGCTTCTCAAAGAGGCTCTCTGTTCCTTCTGCTTCCTTCCCTCTCACGCTCTAGCTCACTTCTCCTGGGGCCCTGGGTTCATACTAGTTTTGGCTTTAAAAACTCCCTCTTTTCTCATTTGTATTTTATCACAACTCTAATTTCTGGGCTTCCAAGAAAATTCAAATTACAACTGTCATTTTTCAACTTCAGAGTCATACAGGCTATCCCACCCTCCCCAGTTTAGCAACCTATAATATCATCTGTCCTAATGTCCATTAACAGATAAATGGGTAAACAATTTGTAGTATAGCCATACCATGGAATATAATCCTGCCATTAAAAAAATGACATCTTGGTTCTTGCCACAATATGGATGAACTTTGAAATCATTATACAACGTGAAAAAAGACACAGAAGGCCACAGACCATATACAATTCCATTTAAATGAACCTCCTAAATAGGGAAATGTATACAGACAGAAAGTGGTTGCTTAGAGGTTTAGTGGGAAAATGGCAGGATAGCGAAGTCATACTAAAGAGCACATGATCTGCTTTTGAAGTTATAAAAAAAGTTCTTAAAATTGACTGTGACCAAGAGATGGAGACCAGATAGAGGTGAAGGGGACATAAAAAGAATTAAGATGTGTTACATACATGTACCAACTCCCCATCATAAATGTAATCATCATATATTCAAAAAAATTAACTGTGGAGGCCGGGCATGATGGCTGTAAATGGGTAAACAATTGGGAGGCTGAGGCAGGAGGACTGAGGCAGCCTCCCAACACTTGGGAGGCTGAGGCAGGAGGACTGCCACGAGTTTGAGGCCTGCCTGGGCTACACAGTGAGTTCAAGGCCAGCCTGAACTACATAGTGAGACCCTGTCTCAAAAGAAACAAACAAACAAAAAAAAAAAGACAAGAAAAAAATTAATTGTGGTGATGGTTATATCTGTGTATATACTAAAAATCACTGGATTGTGTACTTTTAATGGGTGAATTATATGGTATGTGAATTTTATATTAATAAAACTGTTTAAAACAAAAACTACAATCCAATAGCACAAACCAGAATACTGCGAGAATCCTTGCAGTAGCCTTTTATAGCAACCCAACCCCTTTCCTTCCATCATCACTTCCATGTTACCTCCCGGCAACTACTAATCCATTTTCCATGTCTAGAAAACTGTCATGTTAAGAACTTATATAGCATCCATATAGTAAATAAGCTTTTGGAAGTTAATTTTTTTTCACTCAAGGTAATTCCCTGGCAATTCATCCACATCACTGTGTATATAAATAATCCCATTTTATTGCTGAATACTTCTAGAGAATATTTTAATTTTTACTCTTTATCCACCACATCCAACTGAAGAGCAAGTCCTGTAAAATTCAACCACCAAAGTGTACCTTGAATTTCGCTTCTTCTACCAGTGTTGAAATGCTTGGCTAAATTACTACCATCCCTCACCTACCCTGCAAGAACATCAAATTGATCTCACTTCCACCCTTTTACCATCCATTTGCCACATTATGGCCAGAATAAGCTCAAATTATCTAAAAACTTTCATATATCATTCTCCAAAGTAAAAGCCTATCTTCTCTCTTTTACCCATCTATTCATTCAAAAATATTTATTGACAACCATGAGCTGGGTACTGTTTAGGCCAGTGATGGTGAATCTTTTAGGGCTTTCAATGAAACAAACAGCCTGCTGTGGCACGCACGCCATAGGTTCACCACTACTGGTTTAGGCACTGCAGAAGCAGTTAAAAATAAAAGACAAAATCTCTAGTCTTGTGATACTATTATAGTTAAAGGAAACACAATAAACAAGTAAGTAAAATGTGGTCAAATAGAAGAAGGACAGGCAGATGAGAAGTCTTGTAAGCAGGTGCGTTGCATCTTTAAGACTGGTCAAGGCAAGGTCTCACGGAACAGATGACACTTAAGCAAAGCAGAAAGGAGCTAGGCAAACAAAACTGTGGACAAAGGGGTAGAGAAAACGCCATCAGCAGAAGGAACTGAGAGGCCAGGACAGCAGCAGGGTAGGAGCACCTACGGGACTGAAGGAAACCATGTGGCTGGGTCCAGTGATCAAAATGAGATGTGGGAAATCAAAAACTAACGAGTCCAGATTTGATCTCGGGCTTCTTAGGGAATGAACATATTTACATACATTAAACAGACAACAAGGCTTAGCCAGTTTTCAGTGAAATTTAATTTTTTTTTGAGATGGTCTTGCAAAATTATTAAACTGCCCAGGCTGGGCTTGAACTTGGGATCCTCCTGCCTCACAGTCTCCCAGAGTGCGGGGTTATAGGTGTGCACCACCACATCTGGCTGGTTTTAAGCAAAACTACACTGCCTAAGAGTTACTCTGGCTGCTCTGTAAAGAAGAAAGCACAGGAGGAAAAGAGGGGATACAAGGTAGCAACAAAGCTATTCTGAAAGGGAAGTGATAGGGGTTTGGAGGAGGGATGTAAATTTGTAAGTTGTGTGGACTGACTGGATCTGGATGTGCCTAAAAGGTTAGAAAACAAGACCTTGTTGGTGGATTTGCTGCAGGGAAGAGTTAAGAAAGACCCTGAGGTTCTGGCTGAGCACTGGAGGGCAGGGTGGTGTCTGCTCGCTGAGGATGACCCTGAGGCTCTGGGATGACTGAGCGTGGACAGTGAGGTGGTCCCGGCGAGGCGCAGGGTGGAGGTTCGGGTCGGGTCATGCTGAAATGCAGGGCACACCCCGGTCAGGACGGAGCAGGTGTCGGCGTGGTCATTCGGCGCTGTCCACGCATGCGTCGCAGGTAGCGCTGCGGACTGCACACCGGCCGCGGGGGAGGCCACCCCGGTGAAAGATGCGGCGCGCGGGGACGGGGCTTGCAGAACCCCACTCCACCCCCGCCGTGCCCCGCCTGGGCTCCCCAGCACGCTGTCACCTGCTCAGCCCGAGTCGCCTTGCTCGCCACCCGCTCGGCGGGACGCGGCCGTCCGGATTCCTCAGACCCCGACTTCAAGGCCGGCTACAGCCCGGGCCGCCGCTCTCCACGGGGGCCACGGGCGTGGACGATCCCCTCCTGCGGGTTCCCGGGCCGCCGCGGCCTCCTCTCTGGGCCGCCGCCCCTAGTTCTGCGGTCCGGCGGTTAAGAACGCGCCAGAAGCCGCCGTGACGGGTGAACGCCCAGCCGGCCCCCGACAGCCGCGGCGGACACTGACTCGCCA
Source organism: Hystrix cristata (assembly GCA_004026905.1). Lineage (NCBI taxonomy): Eukaryota > Metazoa > Chordata > Mammalia > Rodentia > Hystricidae > Hystrix > Hystrix cristata. The sequence goes on along the minus strand of PVJO010002717.1, from coordinate 33,728 downwards.
CACACCAGGAGACGCTCGGCCGCGCCGCGAGGGAGCCTCTGCGCATGCGCCGTCGGCCCGGCGCGCTCCAGGAAGAAGCCCCCGCCCGGCCGGCCCAGAGAGACTGGTACGCTTGCGCAGTAGGTTTGTTGCGCGTCTGTCGCGCTATCAATAAAGTTTTAGTGAACACTGAATCGCTCCTTTCTCAGGCAAGATGGCGGAGTACGACCTGACCACGCGCATCGCGCACTTTCTGGACCGGCACCTGGTCTTCCCGCTCCTGGAGTTTCTCTCTGTGAAGGAGGTGAGGGGCTCGGGGATCCAGCGGGGAGCGAGGACGGCCGTGGTGCCCGGCGAGGGGACACTCGTGCGAGGCCGCGCGGCACAGCGACGACGCGGCCGAGTCTCGGCGCGGTCCGGGGGACGAGGCCGGGTCCTGGCCGGGGGAAGGAACTGGGTGGCCCCGGGGCCGCGCGGCGCGGAGGCGGCCGGGCGGCGCGCGGGGCGGGCCGGGGCCCGGAAGTGCGGCCCTGCGGAGGTGGCGGGGCCCGAGCGGCCGTGTGCGCTTGGCCTTGGGGCTCAGACGTTTGGAGAGACTTTTCAACGCTGCAGCAGACCTAGCGCTTTCGTTTCCGTCACGTTGTGGATTCTTTGCAGCAAGTTTCCGGATCTTAGCTAAGTGCTGACTTCCTGGAAGCGTAGCGTGTAGTGTCAGTGAGGATGTGGACCAAAATCGACAGAAGCTCCGCAGCCCCAATGTGGGAATGTACAGGCTTCAAGTAATTTGAATTGGTCCTTAACGTACCTTTAGCTCTTCGAGATACTTTGAATAAGTATGTAGTTCTGGAACTTCATCTAGAAACATGTTTCAGTCCTAAAAGTTCATTGGACTGAAAGAAAACATAGGTTAAAAGAAATGCTCAATGTGTTTAGTTACACATTGAGTTTATTGGGAAGTTGATACATCTGAACTACAGTAAGTACTCTTACAATGATAAAGGACTGAATTTAGTCCAGAAAATTAAATAAACTCCATTTCTGGAAGCAAATTACAGCATAAGCCTACTTAAGGGGCTGGATTTTATGTGCCCCAACTGCAATGAAAAAAGTTCTCCAAATAAACATTAGATGGCTTTAATAACGTCTCAAAGTTCCCAGGTAGTTATGGTTCATTCATTAAACAGACTCTCATGTTCATATGAACCTTTCCTAAAGTTGTTGATGTTACGGAACACTAAGTTCATTTTCAATAAATATCTAAGAATGTTTTCTCATATACAGCTTTACCTTGAAAGGACGTTTTCACCTTTTTCTTTTTATGACGGTATTTTTAGCATTTGTCTTCTTTTTCTTTTTTTGGATGAGGATGATTTTCCAGAGATCAAAGAGAAATGTGTTACATTTGAAACCCTTTATGAGCTACATGTAGAAACGCTTCTAAAATAACTGAGCTTCATGGTTTGTTTTTTTTAATGCTCTGATTTTTCAAGGCAGATAGAAAAAAGGGAAACATGTGTAACTGTGAATTAGTTTTTCATAGGGTGAAATCAAAACTATGCTTTAAACACTTATTTGTCCTTTAGAATTTAACGACTATAATGCAAGGTAAGAAATTAATACAAATCAGACAGGTAATGTTTTGGCAAAGTGCTGTCACAAACGAGAAGGTTCTATTACCTTCAAGGGGGAGAAGGGACTTTGAGAAGAGACTTCAAATGGTTAGGGTACTGTTGGCAGTCATGATGGATTTGAGTACTGATTGCGGAAGAATAATTTGATGTATTTCATAGTATGTTGGAAAACATAAGCTCCAAGACAGCAGGAACTTTCTGTCTGTGCTGTGTTCCCAGCACATGAAATAGAGTCTGGCATAAAAGCTTTAAATGGCCCTTTAATAAGTAATTAAATGAACGCATACTTATGTGTCACTGCTTTTTAATTCTCATGTGAAGTACAAGACAGTGCTGTGTTTTGACCATGGGCGGAATTTAGACCTGGATTAGGCTCCTGCCTCTGTCAATTAACTTAACATCCCTGTGCACAAAGAAGCAGGTTCTTTCTCCTCTTTTTTTTTTTTTTTAATTTTTGTTTTATTTTTATTTTTTTTAGTTTTTTGAGACAAGGCCTTGCAATGTAGTCCAACTCTCTGTGATCCTCTTGCCTCAGCCTCTTCTAAGTGCTGGAATTAAAGGCTTGAGCTACCACACCCAGCTTCCCTGCTTAATTGTGCCTTTTCTCTTGAATAAAATATCATTACCATTTTGGTGGGGTTGTTAGAAAAATTGCAAGAGATTATGTATATAAAGCATTACACTCCTCTGGGACTACTTAGGAATAAGAACTCCCAAGCGTTTTCTGTCAGGAAAGTAGGTCACCCTGTAAGGGGGAGAAGAAGAGTGAGGGTTTGGAGAGCCAGGAAAGATTGACCAAAGCATATCTTAAGTGGAGGGCCCAGATGATATCAGAAATCATCCAGTGTAAAGGTCATAATGGTCATTGTCAGAAAGAGGAACAATGGAAGGGTATAGGAGTAGTATAGAAACGTTTGGGAGTAGGCTCAAAGATAAATGTCACTTAGAGATTAATGAAAAGCATTACTGGAGAAAAGCACAGATGTGATCAAATAGCATTATTGCTTAGATTTTGAAACATCTTCTAGTTGTCCTTAGAACCTAGAAAATAGATACTTTTTTCCAGAGCTAGACTTTGAGACTGAATTGTATGCAGCTGGAAGAGAATTGAGGGAATCAATAGTAGTGCTGAAGAGAAAACCTTTGCAATGTCTAAAAGTCATCTCCAAACTAAGGTAGAAGATGACACCAAAAAAAGATAATCTAGAAATGGGACTGAGCAGAAGGTGAGAGAGTGCTGGAAAGTTTTAATGGTAGTGGTAAGAAGGGCGATGAGTTTAAGTTGGACTCTTAGAGAGGAGGTACTGGATAAAAGTTGTTATAATTTATGTAGTAAGGGGATGTTAAGGTTTGTACTTTTAAAGAATCATTCATATAGACATTGGATATGTGGAAGATGACAACAGAGGAAGAGATAGCAAAAGGTGATTTTAATCTATTAAAAAATAGGAGCTGTTTTCAAGATGCTGGTGGCAAACCAGATCCCAGGAACCAAAGAATAGGGCTGTGCTTGTTTCTGTGTGGTCTGCAGCTATGAGTAACTTTCAACAGATGAACACTTGCAATTATGGAATATTAATTTTATATTCCAATTAAGTGAAATGTTTCTTCTAAAAATCCTCTCATCCTGTATTAACAAAATTTTTACTCTGGTTATATTTTTATTTAAAAATTTTTGAAAACTGTGGAAATTGTTTTTTTACAGATTTGTTGTTATGTAGTATTCTCAGTTTTTGCTTCTTGACTCAAATCCAACCTACTTTTGCCCTCTCCAGAAGTGCCCATGGGGCAGAGTTGGGAAGTTGATACGTGCAGGTGCGGATTTGAGGAAAGCATCAGGGGCTGAGGCCAGAAGAGCGGAACCCTCGAATCCATAGTGAGGAGAGACCTTGCACATGAAAAGCTGTTAGTGGGATAGCCAGGACATGGATGTTTTGCAGCAAACCCTTTTTTTAAAAAAATTTATTTATAGGGCTGGGGATTTAGCTCAGTGGTTAGAGTGCTTGCAAGCAAGGCCCTGAGAGTTCAATCCCCAGCACCACTCCCTCAAAAAAAATTTTTAGTGTGATATTAGTTCTTTTATCTGTCTTTCATCTTACAAAAAGATGAGTTAATAGTTTCTCCTTTAAGAAAGATTGTTACATGAAACACACTTCCAGGTGAAATAATCTTAGTATTAATCAGTTTATTTGGAAAATTTTAAAATATTCCTTAGAAAGTAATTTTCTCTTGCAGATATATAATGAGAAAGAATTATTGCAAGGGAAGTTGGACCTTCTTAGTGATACCAACATGGTAGACTTTGCGATGGATGTGTACAAAAACCTTTATTCTGATGACATTCCTCACGGTAAGTGTCTTTGTTTGATCTGAAGTGCCCCTGTGACTGAGAGTTGTGTGCAGTAAGTTTTGTGCTTTACAAAAGAGCTTTAGCTAAAAAAAAGCCTAATAATACGGAGTGATGTCAAGGTTCTTAGGATGGAGGATGGTACAAAGGTTAGGAGGTTTCTAAAGGGTGTTATTTTCTCTCTATGAAAGACATCAGTTGCCTTCAGTTCCTTTGTATGATGTGTCATCAGAGATGGCCTAGATTATTTACTGAGAACTCCCTGAGAATGTTGCACCTCTTTGTTACTAGTAGCCTGAGAAGTGGTACCCCTTCCCCTTTCTTGTAGTGTACACTTTATTTTCCAAATGCCTTCCCAGGACCAGCACCATCCCCTCACCTGGGTGAGTGGCTTACAAATACGGTTCTGGACCATGTCCCAGACCAGTGTCCAGTGTAGTCCCACACTCAAGTTGGAGCACTGGGACAGGTTTGTACGTAAGGGTTGTTCTTAAAGAATGTAGTCCTAGCTGGGTGTGGTGACACTTGCCTGTAATCCTAGCACTTGGGAGGCTGAGGCAGGAGAATTGCCATGAGTTCGAGGCCAGCCTGGGCTACAAAGTGAGTTCAGGGCCAATCTGGATTACATAGCAAGAGCCTGTTTTGGAAAAACCCCAAACAAACAGTATTTCTCAGAATTTGATCGCAGATCCCCTTCTGTGTTTAAGAAACACTGTTCTAAAATATACAACCAGTGTATAGCACATATATTATTAAAATAAACATTACTTTTTTGGGGCTTAATACAGTTCCCTGCAATAAAAGTAGCTCTTTAAATTTAGTTTGTAATGAAAAAAGTAAGATACTTCTTATTATCTTTTTCTCTTTTTTGAGATTGAGTTTGCTCTGTTGCTTGGGCTGGCCTCAAACTCCAGGGCTCAAGTGATCCTCCTGCTTCAGCCTCCTGAGTGGCTGGGACTACAGGCATGGGCCACTACACCCACCAAAAATAGACTCTTTCTTCAGTTTTCTAGCTAAACCTTACTATTATGTGCAGGATTTCTCAAACTTTTCATGAGTTAATAAAAAGGAACTGTAGAATTTGGTTTAAGAGCTTAGAGACTGGATTTATGGCAAATCATTGACTGAGTTTAAATCCCATTGACCTAATTGAAAAAAATCAATGACGAGCATTTCCTGTCCTTTGTCTTCACGCCTCCCCCCCATGGCTATGTGTACCCTGTTTCCCTTAGGTAGAGACAGGGCTCCTTGTTCCTTTAGATGCCTTTTCATTGCTAGGAAGAAGAAATTACGATTCTGGGAAAATTAGCCAGTTAGTGGCCCTGGTGTATGGGTATATCTGGGGTAAATAAATATATGTGTAGTTTAAATAAATTGAAATTTTTCCAGACCTTGTCATGGTGAGCACTAACACTGAACATTCCTTAACATGACAGCATTCTTTTACGTTTTTCATTAGCTTTACGAGAAAAAAGAACCACAGTTGTTGCACAGCTGAAGCAACTTCAGGCAGAAACAGAACCAATTGTGAAAATGTTTGAAGATCCAGAAACTACGAGGCAAATGCAGTCAACCAGGTAATCTCTTTTGTTTTGTTTTTGGTTTTTTTGGTTTTTTGAGACGGGGTCTTATTGGGTAGTCCAGGCTGGCCTCAAACTCACAGGAATCCTCCTTCCTCAGCCTGAGTGCCGGGATTATAGACATGTACTACCACACCTGACTAGATAATCTCTTCTTAATTTGGACTCTAAAAATTCTTTCCTAGATTAGTACAAACGTCCACTCAAGTCTTATCTAGCATCCCACAGTAAATGTTCATGGCTTAGATGATTTCTTCATCTGTTTACCTCTGTTTCATAAGGGGCAGTATCCTTAGAAGCAGGGACCCCAGTCTCTTAAGTTTTTGAGACAGGGTTTTGTGAAGCTACCCAGGTTGGCCTCCATCTTGGCATCATCCTGCCTCAGCCTCCTGGGTAGCTGGGATTTGTAGGCATGCACAACCATGCTGAACTTAATGTTAACATTTTTTAAAGCTTTTTTGTTATTCAGACTTGATTTTCTGGTAGTAGTTCTATCCTCTCCCCCTTCCCAGAGGACATTTGGTGATGTATCTGGTTACATTTCTGGTTGTCACAGCTGGAGAGGTGCGTGGGCACCTATAGTGAGTAGATGTCAGGGAGTCGCTGCAAGCTTGCTGTAGCACATAGGATCATACCCTTCACTCCCTAGCAGCGAGCGACACATTTGTGAGTGGTGCTTGAGAGGCCAGGACCAAGGCAGCACTCAGCACAGCACTTGGTTGCTGACCATCCTCACACACCCCCTGGAATGGTGTGGGGCTGATGAGATTGTCATACCTCTAACTTCCCTTTAGCTAGAAACAAACTTGTTTGGTTTCCAAAGGAAGCATGTTGCCCTAGTCTGACTTAATACATTTAACTAATTGAAGCCTTTTGGGTTCTAATATTTTAGAATAAAGTCTAAAATTAAATGCTATCTATGATAAGTCTTAGCTACCAATATATGCCCTTGAGGAATTGCTAAAGATTTTGCCACCCTGCCCCATTAATTTCTATAATATGTGTTCAATCTAGAATTGTCGAAATTGGCTCTAGATTGTTATTAGTGATTTGGGAAAGTATTAAGAAGATAACTGTAATTTTGGAAAAGCAGCAGTTATTACACAGTTAGTGTGCCATACTTCATGTATATGCAAAAACATAGAGGCACACATACTCAGATAAAACATGTCTCAGACACAGCTCTGTGAATGTGAGTATCTGTCATACTAAACTATTTTTATACTCCTAGAATAAAATGGGTCATTGCAGACTTTCACAGTAGCCACCAAAGGATGACTGAAATGCACCAGACATTAGAATACAGCAGAAAATCGAGGTGCTTTTTGGTCTGGTCATTAGAGCCTGAGAAAAAGTGGGACCCCAGGATGTGAATAAGAGTATCCGCCAAACAGTAGAAAAACAGAGTCCTTTGTATCTTAATGGGCACTTGGTGTGGTTAGGGATTTAACTCAGTGGTATTTGAGTTCGATCCCCAGCAACCCTCCCCCCACCCCCAGATAGGCACCAGGTTAGAGATAAATCAAAGGATTAAGTGTTACAAATTTGTAATCTAATTAAACTTACAAACTCTCTGTTTTCAAAGGAATAACTTCTCCCTGACCCTTTTTAAAATTTCACTGCACATACTGCCTGAGAAACATTTACCAGGCAGAGGACAGTCAGGCACCTGAGTGGTGGAAGAGATGGGGCCGCAGCAGGCGTCCTGGTCTGCAGCCCTTCGCATTAAAACACCACACACATGTCGTGGTCAGCATTATACCCATGTTGATTTCAGTGAAGACACATCCCTTACTGTTAAATTTTCAAGTAAAATTTGAAAATTCCTTCCTGGCAGCAGCCTAAGAATGTGTTCAGTTTTTGAAACTGCTCATAAGGAAGGCAGCTGTGCCCATCTGTCTTCCATTCCTGGAACCTTCACCATCACCTTGTCCTTTGCTTCTCCTCAGACTAATGTGAGAACAGTTAAACTGAATTGTGTGGCAGTTTGATGAGGGCAATAATTTTACAGGGTATGTGGCATAGATATTTTCAAGTTTGCCTGATTTATTTATCTTGTAACTTTGCCAAATCCTTCTTCTTATGAAAAATACTAGCAGATTAGGGAAGGCGGTAAAATTTATATGTAGGAATAATTCCTGCTAGTTTTTATAATATATTTATTTGAGCTTCTCATCTGCAATACTATATTATCTATCAAAAATACAGCATACCATTCTGTGGGGGTTACCACCTACAAAGAGACTACTTACCTATGAAAACAGACTCTGAAAACAATGTTCTGATTTTATTGCCTAAAAAACTTGAAGGTCTTACTTTAGATGTGAAACTGAACATATAGTTTCCAGTGACAGCTAAAGAATGCTTATTTTGTTTTCTGTGGCTTATAAAATATAGTAATTTTCATTTTTTCTTATTAAGAGATGGTCGGATGCTATTTGACTACCTGGCGGATAAGCATGGGGTAGGTGTTTTTTACACTGTTTCTAAAAATGTTTCAAAGTAGTCGTGATCTAATAAGGCTAATTAAAGGCCAGTGCTGTACAGAAGGGCTAATAGCTTACTTTAAGAATATAATTTCTAGATTAACTTACTAAATATAAATAATATTTGATGCTTCTGAAACCTTAGTTTTTACAAATTTGTATTGACAGAAAAATGTTTATAATCACCTTCAGATAATAAATTCTCAACATTGTTACTTATACCAAAATAAATATATAACAGTATTTATGTTAGTGCAGATAGCAAACTAAGAATTATAGGGAACAAGGTGCTATTAATGGATTCACAAGTATGTAAAACAGAACTAGATTTGAATTAAAAACACTTGGGCAATAGAATCAGTACTCTGATAGCCTGTGGAATGTAGTGACCCTTGACATTATCAAGGTCTTCCTAAGTCCCCACATGCACAATTAAAGAAATGTAATGACCTTCCCTTCCATCTCAGTCTCTTTTCCCTTGCTTTGACTTCGGATGTGACATTTTACATATAATTAATTCTTTCACCTGCTTTCAAGTGTTGTCTGTCATTTAATAATTACTGAGATGAGAAGCTGGCCAACCAGCATGCATGGTAGGTTTCCATACTAAACACTTGTGTGCTCCCAAGGCCTTGTCCATGCTAGGCAAGTGCTGTATCACTGAGTTCCATCCCCAGCGCTTGTACATATCGTTTATGTCGAACCACAAAAACTTAGAGAGATGTTTATGCTTGGTAGTTGGCTAAATTTAGTCACTAGGTAAGAGACTCAACATCAGACCTTCCACGGTAATTCAAGTTCTTATTGCCATCAAGCAGGCATCATTATGGCTCATAACTCTTCAAGGTCAAAATGGAGTGTTAAATTGACCGATTCCCGATACATATTTTAAAGAGCAAATGTTTCTGTGATTATAGTGTTTATTTTTGGTGGCAATTTTAGGAACTCTATGAAATAATTCAACTTTTCAAGGACGTTTAAAGGAATAAATGAATGGAATTTTAAGATGCAAAATTAACAAATGGAATTTTTGTTGTTTTTTAGTTTAGGCAGGAATATTTAGATACACTCTACAGGTATGCAAAATTCCAGTATGAATGTGGAAATTACTCGGGAGCAGCAGAATACCTTTATTTTTTTAGAGTGTTGGTAAGTCCTTTTTTATTATCTGTGTCCTCTGTTTTTGTAGAACTCCTCAAAACTTGTATATATTTGGGTCTGTCCACTAAATTCTCAAAAGATATTAGAAAAGAAGAAAAAAATAAAAGCTTTCTCAACAAAAGCAAATAGCAATAGGAAACTTTTTATTAGAGTGTCAGAATTGGAGAGATATTTAACTTGTCCTTGAAATCCAGAAGTACAAACCCCTGATTTGCTGCTTTTTATTGTTAGCAAAATTTTTAGCATTAGCGGAATGCTGTCATGTAATAGATTTATTATAATTACTATACAGCAGAGTTAGTGGTACATCTTAGATACTTAATGAATTGTATTGAATAAATCCATTATTCTTGATTTTATATATGTTGTACATGTTCTTTGAACTTGCTCTAGAGAACTGTGGAATCTTAATGGTATTTTAAAAGGTTTTATGTAAGTAACTTTTTCTATTTATCTGTGCTCTCAATGGCAAGGTTTGACTGAAAAATACATTACATATTTAAATTTTTAAAAATTTATTACAGCAAAAGACACATTGCCATTAATGCTCCTTAAAATACTCCCTCCCCCTTGCTTCAGACACACTCACCCTGCCCTTCTTGCCACCCCCGGCAGCAGCCCTGGAGTTAGTTTCCTGAGTATCTTTAGTTACACTGACCTGCCTACCTCCATGTCTTGAATTGATTCAAAATGTTTCCCTGTTATGGTCCTTTTGACTTTGGAGAAGAGCCAGAAGTTGTGTGGTGTCAGATCTGTTCAATAAGGTGGATGAGGACGCAGCGTCATTTTTTTATGAGCCTCTGCCTTTTTGCTGGGTGGGACTCAGTAGAAACATCGATTGTATTTTTTATCACACCTCTCAGAGACACTCTTGAAAGAGAGCTCCAGAGCTGCTTCAGAAAGTGGCAAGAATGATGGGATAAGTGTGTCTGAAGTGAGGGGCAGATTCTGAGGGGGATCAGTGACAGTGTGTCTATCACTGTAACACATTTCTAAACATGTGAGCATGTATCATACACTTGGATCACATCTTTTGTTGGGTTGTAAAGACAAACAGTTCCTTCATTATGTAGGCTGTAGATAAGTTTAAATGGTAACTATTGACTATAAAGTAGTCTATTGATTGTCTTTATTAGTCTCTGACAAATTCCTGAATTCTGTGCTTTCGTCAGGTAAGGAAAATTGTCTGAAGCCAGATTAAAAATCAGACCTTGAAATTGACAGATTTTTGCTTTTGTTTAGGTAATCGAATTAATGAGTGCCTTCTAGAATATTCAGAATGTTCTTTTATTTAGCCTTTCATTTGCAAAACCCTGTTTTGCCTCTCACTTCTGGATTAGTAAGCAAGTAACAAAGTTTCTGATTTCTCTAGTTAATCCTAGAAGTGGGAGAAAAGATCTCTTAACACAGGGACTTTTTGACTTCCAGTTTTGGAAAAGTTTTTTTTTTTTTAAGTCTTCCTTGAATCAGGGCCTTTGCATTGAGCTATATTCTCAGTACCACCTCCCCCTTGTTTGGTTTTTTTTGAGATAGGGTCTTGCTAGGTTACAGGTGGCCCAGGATGGACTTAAACCTGCGATCCTTCTGCTTCAGCCTCCTGGAATGCTGAGATGATAAGCATGCACCACCATGCCTAGTTTATTTCCCTTTCTTCCCCTACTCTTAGCTCCATATGCCAGGAGACAAGACTGTGGTTGCTGTCTTTGGTGGTTTTCTAGGAAGTTAAGTTTTCTTTTTGTGGGGAGGGAAGAGATTGGTGTTAGTCATTCAGGCAGTTTTTCTACACTGAAATTGCATGATTTAAATCAAATTATTTTTCTTTGCCGTTTATAAATGAACCCTTCATTTACAGATTAGCTGTGGTTAGCTTGCAAGTGCATTAAAGGTAATCAGTGATGGTAAACTTGTAGTGACTTATCAAAAAATTCCATCAGTTTTACTTCGAAAATTACCAGGGATTTAGGAGAGCAAAAGTTGATTACTTTGAAAATGTAAACAGCTTAAACCAGGATTGTAAAATCAGAAGCCTGGTATGATTACAGGTACATGAAAAGAGTTGGTTATTCATATCATTTGTTACTGCTGGGAGTGAATTTTGAGAATGAAGGTTTGGTGTCATGTTAGAGTTCTAGCACAGTAAATTTATTGTTGCTGGTCAGTGAGTGAATGTGCCATTTTGCTAAGACATGGAAACTTAAGGTCACTGCTGGAAACCCAGATATTCAAGCTCTTCTAGCATAGCCACCCTTGAAAGCAAGTTGGTATGAAGAGCCAACTGTAATGACATGGAGGGGAGCCAGAGTGGTGCACATGAACCTGTGGGACTAAAAAACTTGCTGTGCTCCTGCAGAAAGCTTTTATCCTAACACACATAACACATTCTGATTTTAATAGTGTCATTGTGTTTATGGAGGATGGTTTTATAGTTAGCCTGAAATTGCTATAGTTAGTAGGTGTGTACTTAAAACTTGGGAAATTTTTGTGTTTACTTTTTTCAGTTATGAAGATCCAGATAGTTCTGTTTTTTACTAATTTGAGGTTAGTTTTTAAGCTTTCACTTGCCATTAACAAATCGTGGAATTAAAATGGCATTTTGGGTAATCAGTTGAGTACTCATATAACAAAAAATCAGCATGCTTTACATTAAGAGCAGTTAGTATATGGAAATGGCATAGTTCTTAGAAGTTATGTGAATTCATTTTTTAATTTTTGTCCCATCTTGTGCTCTGAAACCTTCGAGTTAAGCAGAAATTAGTTGCTTCCTATTGGCATTTGGGCAGAGGTTAACAAAGGCGAGATTAGAAGAATCAATTACACTACTTGCATTTTTCTTTCGATTTAGTTTTAGCTTTTAATTGAAAAAATAAAAAATCTTGTTTTCGATTTGGCAGAAAATGCTACTATTTTAGTTTAGTTAGTCAGTTTTATTTTCCTGCAGTAGCTCTTTTCATTTCTAAGTTCTTTTCTGGTGGTTGGTTATTCTTCTGTGGTTGGGGAAACATAAGCTCTGAAAGAGCCATTGTACCTGTGATCTGAGTTTAGAATTTGACTCTCCCAATGACCTATTGTAGGTCAATGTGTAAAAATTAAAGCTGTGTGACCCTAGAATCTGCCTTTCTCTTAAAGAGACTTGGTGGCTCTTAGAATGCATTGGGAAATGTTTAGGAGAGGGTTGTTAGGAATTTTTTAATGCTTTTGTTTTGAAAATTAACCCTGAATTATTTTGGTAAAACCTGCCCTCACCATAGAGCCTTTTCTCTGGCTCCAAAATATCGCCCATTGCCCCTGTTAGGCAGCTATTTTAAATAAAAGTGGGTTTAAGATATTAAAACTATTTGTGATCATATTTTTGAGGCTGTTTTTCCCCCACTTGGGATTTAAGATGTATTGACTAATGATATTTAAAACTGCTTCTCTGGCAGTCTAAGGACAGGTAGAGTTGGATGGCACCTGCCTGTAGTCCCAGGTGCTCTGTAGGTTGAAGCAAGGTCACTTGAGCCCATGAGCTGGAAACCAGCCTGGGCGGTATACCAAGGACCACCCCCACCCCCTGCCTGCCCCCCCCCAAAAAAAAGAGCTAGTTTAAGGATGACTTCTAGAACTATTAGGGTCGTGACTGAAGTTTTGGCTTTGATGTGCCCTGTTGCAAAATCAGTGTAAAAGCTGTCTGTTTCATAGATTATTGTACATAGAGTCTCGTATTTTAACATCTGTAATTGTAATGTGTCTTTAGGGTCACTATTTTGGTTTTAGAAGCATAAAATAATAGTGTATCTTAAAATTGATAGATCTTAGACTGAAATAATTTAATGCTTAGATTTCCTAAATCTCAAACATGTAATCCTTTGCCAGTAATCAGAATAGTGAACTTTTGTGGATTTTTATAAGTCAGTTTTTTAAAATTTCAATGAATTTTGGAAAATGTATTATAGCTGTGTGACTATTCCATGCCTTTTTTTTTTTTTTTTTTTTTTTTTTTTTTTTTTTTTTTTTTTTTTTTTTTTTTTTTTTTTTTTTTTTTTTTTTTTTTTGTGGTGCTGGGGATTGAACTCAGGTCCTTGTGCTTGCAAGGCAAGCACTCTAATCACTGAGCTAAATCCCCCGCCTACCTGTGTGACTATTAACAATTAAGTTACACTATTTCTTCTGCCCCATAGTAGCCGTACTCTGCCCCAGTCCTTGACAACCAGTGAGTGATCTACTCTCAGCACCTGTAGATTAGCTTCACCTGTCCTAGAATTTCGTGTGGAATGATGGAGTGTGTACATTTGTGTCTGGCTTATTTTTATCAGCAAATTTTTGAGATGCATTCTTGTTACTATGTGTCTCAGAAGTTAGAGTCTTTTTATTTCTTGGGTACTATTTATTCATACAGATGAACATTTGGATTACTTCCGATTTTTGTATTACAAATAAAGTTGTCATGAAAATTCATATACATGTTGTACTGTGGATGTGCATTGTGATAATTAGAATTTTGGTTTCATGGTTGTAGTTCAAAGTTTAATTTATGCATGTAGTTTCTTAATTTGTCTGCTCTTGGAGTTTGCTAAATGTTACTCAGTACATTTGAGGTAATGACTGTCATCCAGGAAAGAAACCCAACATAGACAATGTGTATTATAATTCAAATAACCTGTAGTACCCCAACATCATTTCCATCATCATTTTGATAATGTCTCACATTTACGGACATCTTGCTCAGTGTATCAGTGTATTGTGTTATTTGAGTTACACAACAACTTAGATGGGATCTGTTACTGTTCTTATGTTATAAATTAAGCTAAAGCTCAGATAGTCCAGCTGTTTTTAATGGCAAGTGTTAGGGAAAAATGTTTGGTTGTTGGATTTCTAAATCTGCCTATACAATTTAACTTATATAAAAGCAGTATTTCATAATGTATTATGTAGTGCTTGGTGAGGGGTTAATTTAAATTTCAACGTAGGGTGCAGGAGTGCGTTTTTTTTCCTTCGGTACCGTCACTTGTGCTGCTCTTAACAGCATCAGTTCAGTCATTTTACTTACTCTTTTGCCTTCTGAGTGAACCCGACTTTATTCATTTTTGTTATTAGCCTGGTCCTTACAGGAGTTTTGAGTTTGTTGCCCCCTTTCAGCAGTGGAGAAGAGTAGGTGTCTCTTAGTCTTCGTGCGTAGGATGTTTACGGGATAAAACATAGCGCTTTCATGATTGGAAGTGCAATTTTGAGCATGTTATATTCCTTACGTGTTCTTCTCCCTCCCTAAAATGAGAATAAAAACCATTTAGTTTTGGGGGAGTTTTGTTAAGATTTTGAGAAAACTAACGTTTATTACTAGTACATAATCCTTCCATAATTATCTTTAATAACAGTGGGCCTTTTTTTTCCCCTCCTCCTCTTCATAACCCCTTCCATTTTTGTTGCAGTTTGGAAATTCCCTTCACTTTGTACAGAATTTTTCGTTACATTGTGAGACTTCACAGGTCTTGATTTCCTACGTCTACATTGCCATGATTTTAGTGATAGACTTCTAACTTTTCTAAAGTTTTCTAAAGTTTAGGTCCCTAAAATTTGTGTCCATAAAGTGCCTGAAGTGAGTCAGGCTAAAGAGGCATTGCTGTTTTCCTGATTTTAAAAGTTATCCTTGGGGCTGGGGATTTAGTTTAGTGGTTAGAGTGCTTGCCTAGCAAGTACAAGGCCCCGAGTTCAATCCCCAGCACCAGAAGAAGAAAAAAAAAAGTTATCCTTTATTTTCTGCTCTAGACTGGATATTAGAGACAGTGTATCTTTGTGATCCAGTAAGGACTTAAAATAGCTAGAGTTTGGGGTAGAGACCTGTTGGCATATGAGTAGGTTAGATGGAGATGTGGGTGTAAAATATGCATTGTCTTTTTTCTACATAGGATTCAAAATACAGTTAATTGTGATTTCTTACATAGGTTCCAGCAACTGATAGAAATGCCTTAAGTTCCCTCTGGGGAAAACTGGCCTCTGAAATCTTAATGCAGAATTGGGATGCAGCCATGGAAGACCTTACTCGCTTAAAAGAGACCATAGATAACAATGTGAGTTATACTATTCCAGAGTGATTTCTTTAAATTTCTATGTACACTTCATACTTTCTAATAAGGAACAGCACTGTGCACTTTGGGAAAAGAAAAAGAAAAGAGTCTATAAAATATTTCAGATTAGCTTCTGTTGACCTGACAAAATTGGCTAATTTCACTCAGTGTTGAAGAGAATGTCAGACTTCTTTGGCTTTTAGAGAACTCAGTCTTTATTCCCATTAGAACTGTGTGCTCTTCTGTGCAAGGGGACAGGACACTGTGTCATTAGTTCCATTCATTACTAACTAAAAGTCCTGTATACTAGGTGGCAGTTTTTATCCACACTAATAAAATCACTCATTAGAGAATATTTACTTTAATCCCTGTTTTTTGAATGTTTCTGAAATGATTGTAATAGCTTGTAACCTCTTAAGTGTGGGCGAGTGGGCATTACTGATTCTGTCTCTAAGAACAGTGTGATAATTTGGAACATCAAAGACATGACAGAAAGGATTGGGGTCAGATTTTGGTCTTAGTGACCCTCCCACATGCCTTTAAATAACCTACTTTTTAATTACAGTTTTGGAATTGGTATTTCAGTTCTTCCTCCTGTATTAATCTGCCCCGTGGATGTCTCTCTTAATCCTGCAGTCTGTGAGTTCTCCACTCCAGTCCCTTCAGCAGCGAACATGGCTCATCCACTGGTCTCTTTTTGTTTTCTTCAACCACCCCAAAGGTCGAGATAATATTATTGATCTCTTCCTTTACCAGCCACAGTAAGTTACTTCATTGAATAATTTTGGTTGTAACTTTCTGAAAGTAACTTAAAATATGCTGTTTTTCTAACATTTGAATTTGTTGTCCTTCATTTATTTCCTTCCTCATGTTACCGATTTGCTTGCTGATTGAAAAGTTTATGTGTAACTCAACTGTTCAGTAAACGATTTGATGAAATGTGTGGAGGGCTACTGGGCCAGCACCGTAAGTGTAGTATAATAGTGATGGCGAACCTTTTAGAGCTTTGCGTGATAACAAATAGCCCACTGTGGCATGTGTGTTATAGGTTTGCCACCACTGAGGTAGAATCCTCACCCTAAAAGAACTTACCAGAACATGTATGTTAACAAAGTCTCTGGTATTCTGTAGCATTTATATTGTAGGAGGCATTGTAGGTAACTTAGAGATGAGGTAGAGCACAGGGAGAATGTGCTTAGGTTCTGTGCAGATACTGTTCCACGTTACTTATGGAACTTGAGCATCTGCAGGTTTTGGTACACACGGGGTCCTGAAGCCAGTGCCCACCAGATACTGAAGGCTGACTCAGTCTACTGTGTATCCTAGGGCAGAAGCCTTTTATACCATCTTTGCCCTATCTGGCTTTTGGTTAATCTCACAGTGATAAAAATTCACAGCTTTATGAACAAGACCACTCTATTGGTAGCTAAAAGTCATTTTTAAAAATTTACTCTTCCAGTTGAGCTCAAATGCTTCTGAAACTTTTTCTTTTTCGGTCGGAACAACAAGAAACAAGACTATTTTATATAGACACCTCATATTTGAAGATAATTTTGCTTCTCTCTAATTCCTGATAGTTTTATTAAGTAACAGATTTTGGGGCTCTACTACTATTTTGGTTGCCTTCTTAAGTCATTTTCATTTATCTACATCTTTGAAGTCTAGATCATCAGAATTGAAACCATATTCTGCGATTATTATCTGAGTTTCATATATTGTAGTATATTGTTGGCTCCTGTTACCTCTGCATTTCCTTAAGTCACACAACCCAAGAGCACAGTGAAACATTTTAGCAGTTGTCTCATGGCATGGCTTACATGGACTGTGTCCTTAGCCAGGCTTAGTATAAACACTCTTGAGCCATATTTTTTGTCATTTGGGAACCTAAGTGAAGATTTTGTAGTTTTCTTACATTTTATTTTGTTTTCTGCTCATTGTCACAGTATGATTTTAATACATTTTTAACAACAAAATAAAATTTTTAACATTTTTCTAAAATGCACATTTTAATTTATAAAAGTGCATTATGGAAATAAGTGATGTAATACCCTTCCAATATAAAACATCAATGAAGATTAAACAACCTGTTTTAAAATTGTTTCTGTAATTTTCAAGCTTGAAAATGATACTCCTGATATTTTTTAATAGGTTGATAGGCTATAAGTGAAATTTAAGTCACATTAATAAACATGCTCTTAAAGTGTTCATTTTAGGAAGAGTTTTCAGACTGAAATATTTAACCCCTTGAAGTTGTTAACATATAATCAGTCAACTAGGACTTTTGAATTTAAGAGAAATTTTAGTTATCGATACAGATGAAAAACATTTATTGAAGAAGTGCCAGTAATTTTATATGGAAAAACAGGGAGCAGTTTTTAAAAGGCATGTATTATGTTTCTGCATCAGATATTAAATGTTTTCTGAGACTGGTTAATAGAAGCACTTTTTGCAGCCTGGTTTATTTTTCATATTAATATGGCCACTTAAGTTTAGTATTAATATTTTAGTCACTATTTGCATTTTCTGTAACAACGGAAAGTATTTTTTGTTTGAAAAAGGAAAAACAAGGCTCTGAGCTAGAAGATAGTGTATAATCTTTGCCTGCATTCTAAATTCTTATTTTAAATGTAAATAAATGATGAGAAAAGAGGTTTTGTACTTAGAATTTTTATTGGGAATATTTTATTGCATTTAAGTATACCTCTTCAGTTCATATTTATGCGTGTATACATAGTAGACTCATTCTGTCTGAGTGGTTGTTCCTTCTTAAATCTTATTAGTGGGAGATTCAGCATTAATATTGTGCATACCCTGAGTTCGATCCCTGGCACCAAAAATAATAATAATAATAATATTGTGCATATGCATGTAATATTTTAAAGTTTTTTCTGGAAGCTGTGATAGTTTATTTGTAATCTGAGAAGTTACATGTCATGCCTCGTATGTTGAAGTAAGTGCAAAGCTAGTGGAAAGGTTTAAAGGGGGTGTGGGGAAACCACCTGCTAAAAGAAGATGCTGTAAGGGTAACTTGGCTGTTTTTGGCCTTTGACATGGTAAATGCAGCATCTTTATTTGGCAATATGCTATGGGTAGGTTTCTGAAGAGCAAAGTTGACCAAAGCTCAGAAATACTGATGTATGAAGCCAGAGTGCCATTGGTAATTTAAATGAGTAGTGTGAGTGCCAACACAATTAAGTACATGGTACATCAATACCAGGATGTTCTGACCCTGTAGGTTTAATACAGAGGAAACCATAAAATGAACTAAAGATTATTTTTTTGAGTGCTTAGAATTCGAGTAGAGAGTTAATTTATGACTGGAATGTTTATTGGCTAAACCAGCCTGCCGTAAGCATCTTTGTGATGGAATATTCCTGCCACCAGAACCAGGGCCAGGCATGTTTTTTGTCATGTGTATCACCCTGAACATGCACCTGAATATTTCCAAAATGTTTTTACCTTTTCATGATTCCACCTCAGGTCAATGCCTCTTACCCCGTTCTCATGTTTTAGAAGCTTTTTTACTTGTGATACCGACAGTTACAAGTTACACTGTCATGTAGTATTTGAGACATATCAATACTGGATGAATTGGGAATATCCAGAAAGATGACCAGTAAATGACTGCAAGAAATTTGGCGGTATTGATGAATGACTAGAAGAGTTAAGTACTTGTCTTTAAACTATCTATCCATCTTATAAAAAAGACCTTTATTGAGAATTTCAAACTCAGTAATTGATGGTGTATTTCTCAGTATTTATGGAGATTAATCCAACATGTATCCAAAGGAAGAGATTTAAAAATAATGCTAGTATTCAGTTATTTCTCCTCCCCGTTCTCTAAAACCTGTGAGGTTGTGTTAAGGGCTGACTGTCACTCCTGAGTCAGGGTGGGAAAATGTGCCTCTCCTGAGTGGCAGACCTGACCCTGAGTTTGGAGCCTGTCCCACTTGGCGCCGTCCTCATGATGCCTCGTGGTGGGCGGGGGTAAGAAGCTCTCTTTCTGAAGCTGGCCCCCGAAATCACTAGGCTCAGCTTTCCGTGCTGCCCCTCAGCAAGGGACTCACTTTCCTGCGTGTGTGTGTGTGTTGTGTTCAGAAAAGAACATAGAATTTATCTGACTCTTAGATTTCCGAGCAATAAAAAGAAACAGACTAGAAAAACAGAAGTATTTGAACCTTTCTCTTTGAAAATTCTTTATAATACAAGTAAGGGTAAAAAACAAGTAGTTTGATTCCTGACAACTTTCTGGCTTGTATGACATTAAAAGAAAATGTTTAATTCATTAGTAGAAGCATTTGTTATAGATACTAGAAATAAAAAGTAATATAGTCAAGGTCCTAGAAATTTTAAGAAATCAAATTTTTATGAAAAGGAAAACATGCAAAGATATAGGTTTACTTTAAAGTAAGATAGAGGTTCATCATCATAGAAGTACAATTAAAATAACCTAGACTTAAGGCATTAAATTATCAAGCTACATTCTACAGATTGGTTTAACACTTTGATTCATATTTCCATGATTCATAGACAAAAAAGATAAAGTACATACTTTAGACCACTAAAGATCTATATAATTTTAATTTTTTTCATAGATTGTAGTTTCTAGGCAGAATACGGAGAAACTAGAAGTTAATAATGTATGTGTACACACACATGCTCATAATGGGTTAAAAATTAAAGCAAATTTAAAAATATATTTTTTGATAGACAAATAGCAAATTAATTGGATTTGGCATAACTTTTCTTACATATGAAAAATAACTTTAAAACAAGAATTTAGTGAGAAGCTGGAATTGTTTTACACATTTCTTACACCTCCAGTTGCTGGGTTAATTCACACGTAGATTTTCATATGTGTTTTCAAAACTAATTTTCATTCAGTCTATTGTAATGTGTTTTGTTTGAAGTATATGAAGAAAACCCAGCCTCATACCTACATCTTGTTGGGAAAGAGAGGTGTGTTTATAGCTAAACACTTTTCAGATAATTGCGGCTATTCTTTTTGGACATTACAGCATATCTCTCCAAATAGTTTTTAAAGGTGATTTGTAATGTGAAGCCTGAAATCACATCATTGCGCTTTTTGGATTCTAAACTGTACTAGTTTTCTAGACAGTATCGATCTGTCTTGCACTTGGAGTGAGTCTTTACCTATTCAGTGAATATGAAATTGACCTGAGTCTTCAGTTTTGACTGGAAGGAAAGGGAAATGATCAGTCGGGCGAGTAAAAGGAAATAGTGCAGTGGTCATGTAGAAGCATCCCCAACAATACAAAGGGGGGAAAAGATGAGGGACACTAAGTATGTGAGCTCTTGTTATAGGTCAGCATTAACCAGTAAACATTTGCAGTCGGTTTTAGTGATGTGGAGTTCTAATTATGAAGCCAATTGTTATACCCAGTAAAGGAATTCCATTGGTCTTTTTACTGGGGCTATATTTTTAAAATTTTACTCAAGTATTTTATTTTGAGTTTTGTGAGTAAAATATTTTGGAAAATTTGTCTTCTCTTTTGGTATAAGTACTTGAATAGTCTCAATTTTTCTGCTTGCCTAGGAAGCTGAAAATATTTATTTGATACTTTGTAAAAATTGTTTCAACTCTTGGCATATGCTCAGAAACAGATTTCCCAAGGAAGTAAGTCATCCACCACTAAAAGTAATGAAAATCTATACAGTGTCATGTTATCAAGTCAGGATAAGTAAAAAGAAATATGAATTTTAAATCATGTGTAATAAAGTTGTAGAGCTTGCTATTCCTGTGTGATGATTTTTGGTAAATATATGAGTCCTATAAATGTCTACTAAAATTACCTGCTTCAAAATCGACAGTAAAAAATGCCAGGTCCTCCTGTGCAAGTAAGCGAGGTCTGCAGCAAGAGAATATCGAGATAAACAAGTGTTCTAAATGTGTATTGTAATTTAAAACTTTCCACTTGAAACTCAGACTTAATTTTTTGGGTGATACAGCTTTTAGCTAATACATTCTAGGTATCCTTCCTTAGAAATTGTTACATTATTGAGTAGATATTGATGACTTCTATACCTTGCTTGTTCAGAGGGGCATTTATTAAGGGAGGGTATGTGGCAATATCAGATAGTATTTATCGGATGTTGAATTTTAAGGTGCTCTGGAGAGTTCAAGCAGTATTTTAAAGGGAACTGTACAGAACAATGAACAGATAAGTCAATTGCAGTCTGTGAGAGCTTGGGAAGTAGACTATTTGGATGGAAACTCGATGGATGTTTAAGCCTTAGGCTTTTGCGGGTATGCATTTGCAAGGGCAGTTGCTGTGGGTGAGCATTAGGGAAGGGGGAGGAAGCAGGCGATGGTGGTATGATGGGAGGTGGGGCTAGGTGGGTGGTGTGGGGCTTGGATGTTCAGCTAAGATCATTCTGATCTTGGCACAGTACCTGGTATTCAGATGTCTTCTCTTAGTTCTTACTGGATAAATGATAGGGCAGCTATTTAAGGAAGGTTACGCTGTATGACCGACAGTTGTCCACTGTTGGGCATCAGAATAGCAGGATTGTTAAATAGTAGCTAAGACCCTCTTGACATGTATCTGACTTCTCTTCCCTTTTCCTAATTCCCATTGCTACTGGTTAAAAACAGACTACGAAATACTGTAATCATGTATTTCCCCCTACTGTTTACACTTTCTCATACTCTGAATTCTTTATGTAAGAGCCTCATTTCTGATTGTCCTGAGTGCTTTGTGCATAGGTTTTCATACATCTTTTTCCTCAGGGGTAAGTGAAAGTCATAGCTTCACAGTGTTGCAGTATGTCCTGTAGCACGTCTCTGGACATTCTAAAACACCTCACTCTAAGTTGGGGAATACTGGCTGGCTTCCTTGGATTCAGTTTGTTTTTTTGGAAAAGATACACTTAAATGTTCATTCTTAAGCATCAGCAGTCTTAAGCTAGTAAATAGTACATCCTAATGGACTGCTCAAGTGCTTCCTTCATCTCACACTGGGTTATAGGTGTAGACAACTGGGCAAGTTACTAAATATTAAATGACTTTTCTACTTTTATCTTAGGTATCTTAATGCAATTCAAACGATGTGTCCACATATTCTTCGCTATCTCACCACTGCAGTCATAACAAATAAAGATGTTCGAAAGCGCCGGCAGGTGCTAAAAGATCTAGTAAAAGTTATTCAACAGGTAAAACTATAATTTTCATAGGTTTTTCTTAATGTACTAAAACTTAGGTCTAATCTGTTTTTCTAAAGAAGGACTCTTGATTCAAAGAGGTAAAAATGTTTTTAAAACTTGGAGAAGAGAGGCTGGGGATATTGGTGGAATACTTGGCTAGCATGTGCAAGGCCCTAGGTTCATTTCTGAGTACAGCCAGAGGAAAAAAGAAAGAAAAAATAGAAGTTTGCGTGAAGTTTCAAAGAAGAGTCTGAAATGAGCATTCATTGTCTTTAAGTCTAAAATATCCTTGCATTAGGTGTACCATGAATGATGACTGCTGTTCGCTAGGTGAATACTCACTGTGCACTTGTGTGTACTTGTGTACTTGTGCTGCTCTTTTCTGAAGAATGAAGCTACCTGGATCTGCTTGTTGGGGGTCATTATCTGCGTGATTTTAGAGAGGTGATCTTTAAGTAGAATACAGTATTACTAGTCCTCAAATTGGGCAAAAGCTATGGCCCTGCTGATTGATACTTAGCTTGTAAGAAAGAAGAAAACAAAAAACAAACAAAACATGGTAAGGAAAAGAACTTACATCTTTATTTGATTTAACAATAAATACAAAGAAGTAATTGTTGTCCAGTAGGGTCTGAATACCTTTGTAGCTGGGGATATTCATCATAGGGAAATTTGAAGGCTTTTGGAATTATAGGATGAGAATTTAGAGAACTTGGTTTGGAAGATATTACAAGTTTAAGGTGTGATCTTTGCTTAAGGTAGGAGCCATTGCTTTGAGAAGCTGGTACTGATTTAGGCTATTTACTGTGAATGGTAAAGAAGAAAGCAGGGCTATTGGGATATTTTAGGGGCAGTATACTAACGAGTGTTTAAGTAGATCTAATTGGGCATTTGACTTAATTTTATAGGAGTCTTACACGTATAAGGACCCAATTACAGAATTCGTTGAATGCTTGTATGTTAACTTTGACTTTGATGGGGCTCAGAAGAAGCTGAGGGAATGTGAATCCGTAAGTATGAGTTTTTACTTACACACTGTAACGCTTTCACATTTTTGGGTATTGTCGAGTTAATCTTACAGTGTCTTGAGTAGTGAAGTAATTATCTCAGAAATATGTTAATTTTAAAATGACATTTGGGAGTGTGGTGAGGTGAAGACATTTTGTCATGTTGGCCTAGGTGTAACCCTTTTGTGAGGACAGTGTTAAACTATGGGGGGAGTTAAAGTGTACAGACGAATCTTTAATTTCATGTCTTGAATGGATGAATATGTGCAATATTTCACATGTACAGGCAGGCTCACTTTGAATTACATGTTCCAACTGAGGTTCTCAATTTTACGTCATAGATGGAGTTATCTTTAGAATTTCTCACGATGATATTACACATGTTTTAAAACAGGCAATTTGTTGTAGTTACAAGTTTTTTTAACTATTGCTTGTGTATGTATTGCTTGTGTTGATTAGTAGGAACTAATAGACTCTGAGAGCAGCTGTGAAAGTTATATTAGAGTGGTTTCAAATAAGTTATAAGTTTTAAGAAACTGAAAAAAGAACTTAAGTGTAGTTGCATTTAGGAGATACACAATTACATATTTTGAACTCACATTTTGGAACAGAATAGGTAGTTTGTTAACAGACTGAGATCTCATTTCTCTAAGGTAAAATATATGCAAATAGACATTCAGAGATGATTTTCAAACATGAGACAAATAGAAAATTAGAATTCAGTTTGATAATTTTTGTTCTTTTAGTTGTGTAAACGCTTGTGTTGCTGTGTATTCATTATGCTATATACTGAGGCTTTGTGAATCCAGGAGAGTCAGCAGGCCCCTTATTGCTGTTAGTGAAGAAAAAGTGTTCTGTTTTACCACCTGTGGAGTAGGAGCCACCCCTCTACTCCATTATCGCATTGCATCATTGTTGTTATTATTATTATTATTATTATTATTATTATTATTATTATTATTCAAGGTAATTTTCCATGTCTACTTTTTTCTGTTACAGAGATAGTCTTTGCTTCATTTATTTTAAGTAGTATATGGAAGGGGAGGTATGTTATCTACAGAGTGTGTATGTAGTGTATGGAATAGGACAAGGTGATGTCAGGAGGTGGCTCTGTTACTTAAATTTACCAGTAGGATCAAGAGACACTGCAGGGTGAGGGTCTTTTTCCAAAAGTCCTTTTGCTGCTTATTTAAATTTTCAGACACTTGAAGATAGATAGTGTTCTAGAAAGTGCCCTGGTGTCAACTCTCAGATGGTAGACTTGTAGTGAATGGAACAATATGTGAAACAGACTAGAAGTTTTTTAAAATTGCTCGTCAGCATTGTTAATTTTTCATTTTCTATTTTACACACATAGGTGCTTGTGAATGACTTCTTCTTGGTGGCCTGTCTTGAAGATTTCATTGAAAATGCCCGTCTCTTCATATTTGAGACTTTCTGTCGTATCCACCAGTGTATCAGCATTAAGTAAGAACACTCTGATTTGATATGTATTCTCTGCTTTTAATTTCCTGAAAACTTCCATTTATTTAATGTGACACTTAATAGCATTCCAGTTAATTGGAGTTTTGGAAGAAAAAGGAAATGATTTAATAGTGACTTGTGAAAATCCTGACTTTTGTTTGAGTTCATGGGTGCTGCAGTCTCGGGAATCCTTCAGCTTGTGTGTGTTGTGGTGCAGCTTCATTTTTCAGAATGAGTTTTCTGAATGGCAAGTTGGAGGCAGTATGTGGTTTTCAGTTACCTTTTTAAGGAGTAAATGCTATTAAACTACTATGTAGAGAGAAAAGTGAAGTAAACAGCTTTAAATGGTTTTCAGCAGTAGTTTCAGGGTTAGCCCTTTGTAAATCAAAAATTCTATTGAAGGACAACTACATTTGGTAATCATTTCTGTAAATTAAGTTTGTTGTATTTAATTACATATTTGAATTCTCATATAGTAAGCTTTTATGACATCCTAAAATGTTGAAACATGGAAAAATTATGGTAAATTTTAGTTGAAATTTTCTGTTGTGCGAGAAAATTACTTGGGGAAATTGTGAAATGTACATAACTTATTAGAAACTAATTTTCCATATTAGAGTTTGAAAAATAATTACTACCATTTGGCCACAGGTGAAGTCAAATATAAAACAAAAACTTAGTAGTACTTTAATGTTTACCTCTGAAGACTTGTGTGTAGACCACATTCTTTTCCTTGAATGGCATTTGTCTTGCTTGTTTCAGTTTAGTGGCTGTCATTGAAATGATTATTCAGAGTTAGAAGTATAATGTGATCAACGGGGCTGTTCTCTGGGGATAGACTCTTTGGCTTCAGTTGTACTAGTATTTAGACTTGCACTCAAAATTTTTGAAACCTGATTCTTTCAATGAATACATTCACATTCCTGATACAGGGTAGGTTGTAAGAGAAAGAGGTAGGTACATTATCTGTGGGGCTGTGGTGGACAATAGATAACATTTGTTGCATTGTTCTTTATTTTTAAGATTTGTAATTAGGAAGAATGTTAGCATTTTGGTTTCTTTTGTGGAATTTCCCTCATTTCTTGTAATATAGTCACTTGAATGTTTCTTGGTTTTTGTTTTGTTTGTCTAGAACTTCTTTACCCCTGTTGTGAGCCTTCTGAAACCTGGTGTCTTGCATGGTTAGCACCTCGTATACTAACCTTTTAGTACCTAGCATGCTTTGTGCACTGTAAATACTATATAGTATAGATATTTGTTAAATGAATAGGATTTCTTTTGTGCTTTGTCGTAATGAATTTAAGATTTTTGTGCGTGATAATGCTTTTTTACTTTTGTCTAAGGTACTGTGGATAGGAAGGTTTGTTCCAGTTTCCCTTGATTAATTCTGGGATGTTTGGTTCATTAGTTTTTCCTGACACATGAGTTTTTTAAAAAATACATACCTTTTCCTCAAATAGAGAATTTTTGAGCTGAAAGAAATCCTAGAGGATTTCTAATCCAGTGCCACACAGTTAAGACTCTTGAGTTTTCAGTACAGCTTCCCGCAGGGAGGAGGAGGTCTTGGTTTCTGCATCGTCCAGCATAGTGCCCTGCAAAGGTTTCCATTTCACTTACCTAGAAGCGTGGCTGAGCGTGTGTTCATGTGTGTGTCCACAGGAATAGCGGGAGTGTACAAGCAGATCAAAGCAGGGCCCTTTAACCCTGCTCATCCTGTAGCTCTAAATAACTTTTCTCCTACTAAGACGCCTCTTTGGAACCCTAAGACTTTCAGAAATACAGTTTTACAAACATTGGCTCTGTATAGCTTCATTGCTTTTGGCTGGGAAACTCATCGGTTTAGATAAATGGGTCATTTAGAGTATCAGTTGAGCACAAGGAAAAAGACGAAAAAATGAAATCCCTAAGTCACTATCTGTCTGTGTCTCAGAATCCCTGTAGAGTTTTGTTTTAGAACATAAATTCTTTGTAGCCATCTCTAACTTTTGAATGAGATTTACTGTGTATGTGAGCTCTAATATATATCAGGGCTACTGTGCCATACATCAAGGGTGGTTATTCCAAAACACAGCCAAAATTGAAAATCACGCATTTGGTCACCAATTTTTCAACCATGTAATTACATACAGCTTGCTAGGGTAATGTAGTGACAAAACAGTGATTTAATATCTTTATCATATAATGAATAAGGTAGGCCTTTTCCTGTTTTTAAAGCTGCTTCACCGGTTTAGAAATACAGAGGTGAAAATAATATTTTAAGTCTTCATGCTGGGCTTTTACAAACACAGCAAGCATCTTAGTCAGACTCCAAGACTTGTAATTCACAGAAAATGATCGCTAGAACTAATATTTACCTTTAAACCAGTAGGTGGGATATGTTAGCCATTTTTCCATCACTGGAACAAAGTATCCAGTGCTTGAACTTAAAGGAGGAGAGGCTTATTTGGGCTCACAGTTTCACTTTGAGGTCCACTCTTCCAAGGCAGAAAGAGAATGGCAGAAGTAGAGGAAAAGCTGCTTAACCTGTGGCAGCCACTGCTGACATCGTCTTACAAAACCAGAGTAAAGCACTATTGCAAGCTTAGTGCTGAGCATTGACATATTCAAGATACAGAGCATTTCCACCTCCACAGGGATCCCTCAGACTACCCTTTCAGAGTCCATCCCACTTTCTTCTCTTCCCCTCTTTAACACCTGGCACCCATGCTTCTGTTCTCTGATATAATTCATTTCAAGAGCGTGCAAAGCTTTTCTAAACATGATCAGTGTTGAACATGGAGCTGCACATGCTTGTCTAGCATGCAGGAGACCTTGACTTCAAACTCCTATACCACAAAAATAAAGAAATAAGTCATATATGCATACATTATAAGGTAGTATCTGACTTTTATTTTATTTTATTTTATTTTATTTTATTTTATTTTATTTTATTTTATTTTATTTTTCTGGTGCTGGGGATTGAACTCAGGAGCTTGCGCTTGCAAGGCAAGCACTCTAACCACTGAGCCAAATCCCCAGCCCGTGTCTGACATTTAGAGAAGACAAATAAGCTGTGTGTTACAATTATGACTTAGTAATAAAGAGCAACAGAGTTAGTAGTGTAACTGTTGAAAGACCTTACATACATGGTAATGAGTACATCTTCTCGCCAGAAACTGGGAAGAATGTAGGAAGGACACCTTCAAAAAGCTTAAAATAAGAGGAAGAAGCAGACAAGTGCATAAGTAAATATAAAACAACATATTACAATAGGTTTTTTGAAGAGCAACATAGAAATTAGCAAGAATTACATGGACATATTTTATATATTAGAAAACCTAGAGAAGTAGTTTATTTGATAGAGGTCTTAGTTAAGCCTGGCAGCTCTTAGGTGGAGTGTCTCTAAGCCCCAAACCGAGTACTAATTATGACACAGTATTCCACCCACTAGCTTATGCTGGCTTCTGCCTCTAATTAATATGCACTTATTTGATATTTTTTTAACAGGTGAGGTGGGGAGGATGTGTCTTTGGCCTCTTTTCTTTCCTCTCAGAGGACCCATCAAATGATGAATAGTATAATAAAACCCATGGTTTATTATACAACTTTTTCCATCTATTAACATTTTCTGTTAATAGATTTCTTAACTAAATGGCTATAAGCACACAGGTAGTCATATTTTTATAAAAGTGTACATTAAGAATGTTTTTATCAGTTTATGTACAACACTGTAGATTTGTAGGCTAAGTTACCTGTCTGTTTACTATGCAGTATGCAGTGTCTGTCCAAAAAGATTACTGTGGTGGGTTAATCTGGGAGATCTCTGTAGGAGAGCATCAGGTATGTTTGTGTCTGGAATGTAAAAACCGTGTGAAAATAATTCTTTCAATTATTTTCACATGTTTCAATTGTAGATAAAAACAAAACTTAGAAGTAATATTTTGAATGTGTATGATTAGCATGTTGGAGCATACATTATGATCTCCCTATATGAGGTTTGCTTTGGCTTTTCACAAAAGGTACTTAGCAGCTACTCTGGTATGTGCTTAAGTTAGAAAATCAAAGACTTGGAATACTTTTCTTTGGATATGTTTGTCACAGTCTTCTGTGAAAACCAAGCCCATAGGTTCCCTGTTCTTAATGCAGCAGTACTTGAAGTAAAGTGTGATTATCAAATAAAATTTGGAAAGCCTAGTTTAAGAGACAGTTAATAAAACTGGTCTCTAAAGCCTTATTTACCCAAATCTTTGTTAAGGTGAGCAGTGGGGGAAGAGTCAGAGCAGGGAAACCATCTAAAAGATTAGGCATTGAAGATTTGATAGAAAATCAGCCTGCAGTTGATAAGACCCCAATTAGATCCTAGATCTAGATTTATGTGTCTTATCTTCCTAAGTGGGACCAGTGGTATTAATTACTGCCTAGAAACAAATAAACAAAAACGTATCTGATTCTGTGCTGGAAGCATGGGCATGTTTGATTAAAGAAATTGAACTAAGAATGAAATACTCACCTTTGCTTTATCTTTTGAAACATTACTTAAGGATTCTGTTCCTATTTAACATTCGGCGTCTTGTTTTTGTGTTGGCTGAGCAGGAAAACTAGTCATTTTAAAGATTCACAAAGGGAATTTACAGAAAATACTTAAATATCTACTTTAAGCTGCCTATAGACAGGATTGAAATTTTTCATGTAAATCTAGAACTTTTGTGTTAAAATCTGAGTTGAATTAGATACTTTTCTCAGGAATTCTACATTTTGGTGTATCTTGTTCTGTTGGTAAGCTGAATTATTCCCAGTAACACTGGGTAAGCATGTTCTAGCATAGCTTAAACCAACTTTTTGTCTTTCAAGTTTTGCTAGGGTATTGCATTTTTATTCTTTAAATCTTAACTGTTTTGCACTAAATTATTAGAATGGAAAAGAATTTCAGACTTTGAGGATTTTTATTAACCATTTAATCTCACTCACTCTATTTTCATGTTAAATAAATCGGACTGTTTGCCACACTCTTTAATTTGTTGGAGTGATTGGTGGCTTAGATAACCTGAGGTGCCATCAATAATTTACTCAAGTTTTTTTTACTTGACTGAGTTAGAGGATCAGCAAGCACAGTGCAAGCAGTAAATCCCCATAGTGGGATTACAGCTCAGAGCACACAGGTATTTATGGGTCTTAATGAACTTTGCCAGTTGCTCCAGCCATGTTAGAATATGAAACTAAGAATATCAATTTAAAGAAAGAGAATTCTAGTTAAAGTTACTGTATAGGATAAAAGTTTCTTATCTTAAAATCCAAGATTGTATGTAATTTCCTTAGGTAAACTGTCCCTAAATCCCCTGAAGAGAACTGGTGACCCTTTTGCATTTCATGTAGTTCCTTCCAGTTTTTCTTCATTACAATTAAAATAGTTGATATATTTTGGAAATGGGGTATTGATGCTTGTGTAGAAATACTAATGTGCACGCCACATATATTCTTTAACTCGTACACATGTATGCCCAGATACTCTTGCATCAACTGGGTGATTGACTTCTCTACTATAGCAGCCGATAATTAATTGCTTTAGTCCTGATAAATCCAGCACTACAGTGGCCCTCTACATACAACCTGACCTTACATTGGAAAAATGAAAGATGCAGATTGGTTGATTTCAGAAGTATTTTAGATCAAAGTCTCCCTCTGTCTGGCTTTGTCACTCAGTAATTGTATAAGCAACGCATTGTACAACTCCAGGAGCACCCAGAACTGTTCAGCAGCCTCTAGCTTTAGTGGTTCTAAATTATACTTCTTACACTTGTTCTGTGTGGTAGACGTACTTTGTATAATCATTATATATCGTAAAACACATTTCTCCCTTAGGTTGTTACTTTTTGAGCACCCAGTTGTCAGGTACTATTTTAGAAACCAGAAGGACTTCCATAAATACTGACTATGGTACCTTTCCTGTGAGGCTCTTTCGGTGTGACTGGTGCGATGGAAACAGTACAAGACAACAGGCCCAAACATGGAAGAGAACACAACCCAGAAATACCTATAAGTCTCTGTGCACAGTGTGCATCAAACACTGAATATTCAGGCCCAATCAATTAACATTGCTGTTTTCACTGTTTCCTTTAGTATGTTGGCAGATAAACTGAACATGACGCCAGAAGAAGCGGAAAGGTGGATTGTGAATTTGATCAGAAACGCGAGGCTGGACGCCAAGATTGATTCTAAATTAGTGAGTATGGTGTTGGTTATTTCATACTTCTGGGGATTTTTAATTGGATCGTTTTATACTATGAAGAATTTGTATTATTCACTTTGTTTTAATGGGTAGTAGTTCTTTGAAAGCAGCAGCTACCAGTATTTTCTTGCTGCGTAGTATTGTTACTTCTGCGAATGTGTAGAAAACTTGTGGAACAGTCCTGGATTATTGTGGCACCATGCTTGTGGCTGAGTGGGAACTCTCGTCACTGATACTGCAGGAACAATTTCCTTCCCTTCCATCTCAGGGTCATGTGGTCATGGGTAACAATGCAGTCTCACCCTATCAGCAAGTGATTGAAAAGACCAAAAGCCTCTCTTTTAGAAGCCAGATGTTGGCCATGAATATTGAAAAGAAGCTTAATCAGAATAGTAGGTCAGAGGTAAGAACCACACATTTTCTGTTTTGTCTAGCAGTTAGCAGTAATGTAATGTAACTGTTGCATATACTTTGAGAACATGTCAGAATCAGTTATATCTGATTTTGTATTTCTTTTTAAGGTTATGAACATTTTGTTTTAGAGATTACTATACAGAAAAAACTTTCTTAGATATGGTATATGCATTAGTCAAAGAAACTGAAAAAATTTTGCATTCCTTGTGTATAACTTTTTCAAGTGCTTGAGATGTGTATTCTTTCAAAATCTAAAATAGTTTGTTAAAAATGTTGATATTACATCTATTCATGCTGATCTTACACAAAATTTTATTTTATCTTTTATTTGAGATTTATATTTAACTATCAAAAAATAATTCCTCTTTTTTGGTATAGAGTCTGCATATTAGATGTTGAAAGAACTGGATGGAATCCCAAACCATCTTTAATTCTCTATAGGCTTTATGATTGTGCATAAGTAGAGGGCAAGAAGTCCTTAGGAAGTGGTTGTAAAACCCCCACGGGCTCCGTTTAGTGGAGGTATAGGAATAGGTTTGTGTCCTTAGAATAGTTCTTTAGTTTTAAAAGGACAAATCAGAATTGATGCTCCAATTCAGTCTAGAATGTCTAAGCCTGGAGAATCACTTTTATGTGATTTTATTTTTTTTTTTGTATGGTTTAGCATCAGTTTCTATTATTGTTCCATTGTTGGTGATTCTGTCATTCTCATACTTCATCAGTGGCTAAAAGCTACACAGATGATATTTATGCTGTATCATTTATTTCTATGTTAACTGAGAAAGTATTTTTTTTAACCATGTCGATTTCTCTATACATATTTTAGGCTCCTAACTGGGCAACCCAGGATTCTGGCTTCTACTGAGGAACTGTAAAGAAAACATGGAAAAAATATAAAATAAAGATGAAATTATAAAACCATTATATACATTTTAGAAGCAATTAATGTTTAATATAAATTTTGGAGAATTTGAATAAAATCGGCTGTGGTTCATTTTATCTTGCTGAGACTGTCATCCTGTGTACCATGGTGCATGTTTTTAACTTGTTATTTTGGGAGAATTACATATTTACAGGAAGTTGCAGAAGTAGCTTAGAGAAGTTCATGTAAGCTAAACCCAGTTTCCGCCTAGTGTTGTCATTTGCTGTCAGTTTCCGCCCAGTGTTGTCATAGTTCCGTGTTGCTGTGGTACAGTGTCAAGGCAGGACTAACATTGGTACAGTGTGTGTAAATGGCTTACATGACTTACGTATAAGTGACTTACGTGACTGTCACTGCAGTCAAGGTTCAGGACGGTCTTTGGGTCCTGTTTCTACCCATTTATAGCCACTTTAAGTCCTGGCAACCACCACTTTCACCATCAGTAATTTTGTCATTAGGAGGTTGTTATAAAAATGGAATTAGTCAGCCAACTGTATCAACAGGTTCTGCATCCACAGAGTTCTGCACTCAGAAAATAAGTTGGTACTGAACAGACACAGACATTTTTCCCTTGTGATTATTCCCGGCACAGTGCGACATAACAGCTTACATACCACTTGCATTGTGTTAGGTATTATAAATAACCTAGAGATGACTTAAAGCACACGGAGAATGTGTGTAGTTTATATGCAAACACTACTCTATGTAAGGGACTTCAGCATCTGAACTTTGTAATTCTGTGCAGATGGGACCTTGTGATTAATTTCTTTTCATTCAGTGCCTTTGAGATCTGTCCAAGTTGTTGTGTTTTCATTGCTGAAATAAGGGGCAAGATTATTGGTTAGGGTAAACAGGGTGCTTATTTCCTACCGTGAACATGCCAAGAATAGGGCTGAGAGGTACAGGTACAGAAATGGATAATGGATTATTTGCAGCCCAGAATGGTCAAAATTTATAGAGAAAGAACCAAGAAATGGCATCAGTAGCAAAATAGAAACATCCTTGTGTGCAAGTGCTAATTCCATCTACAGAAATCCCTATCTGTAATAAGTAGAGCAACAGTGTTTTATTAAACAATGGGATGGCATACATTTCTCAGGCTACAGGAAGTTGAGAAAGACATTAAAAGCCTCACATTTCCTTCTTCACAGTGACCCAGGGGCCAAACGTTCTTACTCCGAGATACCATTAATACTCACCATTTAAAACATTGACTCCACCAAGCCATGTTAGTTGCAAACAAAGGTTTCTAGGCAGCGATGTAGTCTCGCAGTAAGATTCACCAGATGTGCCCCCACATACCAGTAGGAACTCAGGGAGAAAAGAT
>PVJO010002716.1:84248-137518 GCA_004026905.1 Hystrix cristata | reverse complement strand
CTTCCTTTTTATTTATTTACTTATTTTTGCCGGGTCAGGAACCCAGCCCTGCTAGGCAAGTACTGCACTCTACCGCAGGCCTACATCCCGGGCCCTGTCTTTCTCCTTCCCCATTTCAGGGGTCAAACCCAGAGCCTCACGCATGCTGAGCAGGTGCTCTACCCCTGATCCGCAGCGCTCTCTCCTTTATTTTTGTTTTTATTTTTTTTTTTGGTTTTTTGAGGCGAGGTCTTGCCATGTATTCTAGGCTGGCCTTGAACTCACTCTGTAGCCCAGGCTGGCCTGAAACTCCTGGCGATCGTTTGCCTCTGCCTCCAAACTCTGGGATTACAGGCGTCCACTCCCAGCTATTTTCTGGATTTCCTGTCTAAAGAAAAGCTTTGCTTGTTACAAAATATAAAGATGATGATTTACTGTATAATAATAGGCACAAATAATAAGACTTTTCTTTATTGAGCACTCTCTAGGTGCCAGAAACTGAACTAACTGCCGCTTTGGCACTGGGGCTTGAACCGAAGGCCCTTCACACTGAACTCTTGCTCCAGGCCCTTTTTAAATTTGATTTAAATTTTATTTTATTTTTTGTTTTTGGTGCTGGGGATCAAACTCAGGGCCTTGTGCTTGCAAGGCAAGCACTCTAACCTCTGAGCTGAATCCCCAGCCCCTAAATTTTATTTTTATTTTTGTATTTTTTTTGGTGCTGGGGATTGAACTCAAGGCCTTGCACTTCCAGCCCCTTTTTTATTTTTTATTTTGAGACAGGGTCTCGCTAAGTCACTGAGTTGCCCACACTGGGCTGTTCTTGTGATCCTCCTGCCTCAACCTCCCAGAGTATTGGGACTACAGATGTGCACTACCATGCCCAGCGCTATGCTCTTTATACAATCTCATTTAAACCTCACAACAACTCTGTGAAGTGAGTTATTATTAGCCCATTTTACAAATGAGGAAATTGTGGCTTAGAAAGTTAGCTGATTTTTCTCAGGTCACACAGGTCAGAGAACTAATTTTCCCAAGTGCGTCCCTAGTTCAAGGTTGTTTTTTGCCAAAGAGGACAATTATGGACAAAGGGTTGATATATTCTGGGTGACTTTTTTTTTGGTGGGGGAGGAGGTGCTGGGGATTGAACTCAGGGCCTTGTGCTTGGTAGGCAAGTGCTCTACCACTGAGCTAAATCCCCAACCCCGTGGGTGACTTTTTAAAGCAATATTTTGAATTGTTTTATAAACAATTCTTTCCTTTTTAGATAGTAAGATATAGAGCAAGAATTAGTTTTAGGAGTGGAGGTACCCTCAGTTCCAATCCTTCCAAATAGGCCCGACTGTGACCTGAGCAGTGATAGCCACCCCCCACTTCCTCCTGTCCGTGGATAAATGATTCATTTCCATCAGCTGTAATTTGAGAGCCTCCCACTATGATCCTTGTAACCCAGGACCGTAAAGTTCATCTGCCCTGTGTGTTTAACAACTGAATTTTATTGTCCAGCTATGAAAAAATTGAATGCAGAATAGAACCTCCCACCTCAGGCTGCTAGCATTGTGACAGGGCATCTTGCTCCTCCTTTTGGGAAATAAATACTTAGGATTTGGGTTGGGTGCATTCTTTTCCTGAGTCATTCAGGTTGAAACCGAACTGCGCATCTCAAAAACAGTGTACATGTTGTACTTGAATGAAAATGTGCCCAAGATGAAATGAGAGGGTGGGCCCAGCCAGGGCAATGCAGGCGCCTCATTGCTGAAAGGGGAACATCATCTATTATAAGGAACGAAAGCAATGTGGGGCAGCTTGGAAATTTCCAGATACGTGCTGCGGTCTTCTTTCGTGGTGCTGGGAATTGAATCCACGGCCTCGAGTGTGCTAGGCAAGTGCCGTACCACTGAGCTACATCCCAGCTGTGCTGTGTGTGGTCTTGCTCAGAGTGGTGGGCCAACGAATGCTCCCGAACTGTGTTGAGGCCTGAAAAAGAGGAAATGGGTCTGATTCTGGGTAGCTGGCTTGAACTGCTGCTGTGGCTTACGGGCTGCTTCCTGGGCAATGCCGCCCTTCTGAACTGAAGCCGGAGACCCAGTCAGGAGGCCTAACACGGCCCCTGTCCATCCAGAGCTGTCACTGGAGTCATGCAAAGATCCTTGACTTGGTGCCTGTCTCCTTTTATTTAGTAGGTGGCTCTGGAGTGGTTGGCTGTTTGCTTTTCAAGGATCTAGCAAAGCATGACAGACAGTAGTCACCAGCCAGCAGGAGGAATGTTCTGCATGTTCTTTTCCTTTTCCTCTTTCTTTTGGACATGGGAACTCACTAAGTGGCCCAGGCTGGCCTTAAACTTTTGATCCTCCTGCCTCAGTCTCCCAAGTAGCTGGAACTGCAGGTACTGGCCACTACACCTGGCACAATGATTCATATTTTGATGATGGTGCTGTTTAGAAAGTTACAAATTGCTGGTTGTATGAAAGCAGGGATATTCGTGTTACATTTTGGTGAATTCCATCCAAAATGGTCGAACTAGAGAGAGTTGGTACAATCATAAAATTATCTGGTAGATGGAAACTATTTCCCTGTTTTAATTTTATTTTCTATTATTGAGATTAAGCATCTTTTCCTCTGTGAATCACCCATTGTCTTACAGGGCCGTTTTTTTTTTCTCTTATTGTTTTGTAAGAAATCTTTACATATTAGGGATAAAAGCATTTTATCTGTTACATTTTTTACAGAGACAACACCCCCATCCCACCCCAGTTTGTTGTTTGGCTTTGATGGTAGGATTTTCCGCCTCTTTCACATGGGAAGTTTCTGGTTTTTATAATCAAGATCTGTTGGTCTTTTCCTTATGTTTTCTGAGTTGGAAAGTATGCTTATAAACAAATTTTCTCCACTAAACAGAGGGGACATTTGTCAGGTATTCTAGATAACCGAGGCTTTACTGTATTTAGAATCTGTGCCCAAGGGTTTGTGAAGATCGTGGGATTGTATCCGATTTTCTTTTTCTGAAGACAGCTTCCTTTTTTCCCCAGAGGTAAATGATGAACTAGAAAGCCATCCACACCTCTCCCTCCCTCCAGGCAGACAGGTTCTGGTTGGCATATTAAGTACCCTGTTTGCTGACAACAATTAAGACAAAACAAGTTTGGGGTACCTGCAAGACTGGTAAAACAAGAAAGACAATTTGGGGCAGGCTGGATCCAAAGGAAAGGTAAGGCTCGGCAACCTGCTAGAGACTTGTCACACTCTGGGAGCAGGGCCAGTTTAAGTTTAAACTGTTAGAAAGGCCACCGTACACTTGGGAATTAAAATCATCCTCTGGTTTTCCTGTCAGAGTTCTCTCGTTTTCCCGGAGTTCACAGGAACACATGGGAACATTCTAGAAAGAAAGGCCAGGCGTAGTAGAACCAGCCTCGGCTCTGTGGTCGCAAGTTCTGGCTCTCATTCTGGGGCCCTGGGCAAGTCAGTCGGCTTCTCTGGCTTGGTGTTCTCTGACTGCACCAAG
The DNA here is from genome assembly GCA_004026905.1 of Hystrix cristata. Classification (NCBI taxonomy): domain Eukaryota; kingdom Metazoa; phylum Chordata; class Mammalia; order Rodentia; family Hystricidae; genus Hystrix; species Hystrix cristata. The sequence goes on along the minus strand of PVJO010002716.1, from coordinate 134,037 downwards.
AACAAACAGGCCCAGAAACTTCAGTGGGTGACACTGAAGCAGGTTTTGACCTGTCTACACCTGGTGCACTTCCATTAGTGTAGCATCTCTAGACTACAGAAAGTGAAGGACCCGACCCCAAGTCATTAAGTCACTTGGCCAAGGTCACACCGAAGCCAAGATTTGAACCCAGAACCAGCTGGCTGTAGAGCGCGGGGCCGCTTCTCCACCAGTCACAGGCAGCCCCTTCCAGAGGCTTCCAGCTCGCTGCCCTTGTCCTGCACACACCCTCCGGAAGTGCAGATTCTGGGGACTGTGGCCGCACTCTGCTTTGCAGGGCCCCAGACTCAGAGGTGCCCTCAGCCAGCACATTCTTCCCGCACAGTTGAGCAGAAGCCGGCACCCTGTGCAGTGGCCACAGCACACAATAAGGGCTGCTGTTGGGGCCTGGCGACTGCTGACCACGGCAGCCTCGTGACCCTCAGAGCGCACTGTCAGGAGAACCCGAAACAAAGAGTCTTTCTCGCGGCCACCAGAACCATGTTCAGAGCCAAGGAAGCCCAGTAGCGTTTTTGTCTGCATCTCTTAAAATACACATCAAAGCTGGGCTTGGTGGCACAAGCCTGTAATCCTTGCTATTCGGGAAGCTGAGACAGGATTTCAAGTTCAAGGCCAATCTGGGCAATTTAGCCAGATCTTGTCTCACAAAATAAAAAGGGCTGGGGGGTAGCTCCGTGCTAGGGCACCCCTGGGTTAAAGGTATAATACTGGGAAGGGGGAAAAAAGCAAATTGAAGACTTGAGTCTTTGAGATAAGCTAATAGCACACCTATGATTGCAGGTGATCTGTCACCACGCCCTAGTCTCCTGCCTTCCCTGTTTGAAGGCTGTGGTTGAAGATCGCCCAAGGCACTAAGGATAACCAATAATCGCTAGCTTCCTCTCAGTGGCTGCTAGGGGGCTAAGGAGGACAGGACTAACCGCTAGGATGTTAGAGATGCATCAGGCTAAAGGTGGATGGGGCAGTAACTTCACTGATGGCCTCTGCAGGCCTCGGTGGGAGCAGAGCCCTCAGGGTTGGGTAGCGCAGGCAGCCCAGAGCCCGGGAACAAGGCTCAGGCATGGCCCTGAGGGGAGATCGGCCCCACAGGCTTTGCAGGGAGACTCAGTAGCTGAGAGGAGCTGGCCTGTGGCTCAGTGAGAGGACCCGCCAGAAGCCCCTGGCAGGGGAGGGACATGGGAGTGGAGTGCCTGAGGCTGCAGGGCAAGGACGCCTCCCATGCAGCAGAGGCTCTGGGGGGCATTCGCTGGACTGTGCAGCCCGACCCTGGAAATGATACGAGGTCATACAAGTGATCGAGGTCCATTTACTGAGTGTTCTGTGTGCGCTGGGTGATCTGCTAAGTGTGTCTGACGTGTTGTTTTTCTTTCTTATTTATTTTTGGTGTTGGGAATTGAACCCAGGGCCTGGTACATACTGAGCACATGTTCAACTACTGAGTTATACCCCCAACCTGGTACACTAGTTTTAATTCCTAAGACATCCTATGAAATAAGTCCTATTGCTGCTCCATTTCCTCCACATGAGGAAACCAAAGGCACACAGAGGTGAGGTGACCTGCCTATCTGAGCAGTAGCCAGGCTGTGGTTCAGACCCCATCTGTCTGTGTCCCTAGCCCACCTTCTTTCTACCATGGTGGTGCAGTTTCTCAGCTGCAGTTAGCGTATTCCAGATGGCCAGCCAGCTGCACCCACTCACCCTGGCTGGAATCCAGCCTGCAGGATTCCCTGTGTGCCCAGAGACCCTACCTGGGTGGCAGCGTTTCCCTCCTGTGGGCTTAGCATCTGCCCCTGGCCTGCCTCGGGGTCCTTGTCCTCTGGGCTCTGTGTCCAGCTTAGCGAGCCCACTTCTCTGGACCCAACAAGGACGCTGAGGAGGAGGAGTGCAGCTGTCCCCTGCAGGCCCCAGGGCGAGGGCCACCAGAGCACCACATGAGCATGCCCTCCATGGTCCCCAGCCCTCTGTGCGGAGCTCTGCCTGGTTCTGTGTCCTTCCTTGGTCCTCATGACAACCTGCCAAGGGGGAAGGAGGAACAAAAGAGGGGACAGGGAGAGGTTTCACATGGAGCCCAGAGTTCCAAGCATGGCCAGGCCTCATCACACCTCTGCGATGGGTTCTCTTGTCCCATTTGCTAGGTGGGAATGTGAGGCTCAGAAGGCTGAAGGCGCAGACCCAGCCTGCAAGAGCTGGGAGTCAGGCCCAAGTTTATGTGGGCGCCGTACTGGACAGTACAAAGAGGACATTTCTGTCACTGCAAAGTTGTTGGACAGTGCTGTTGTAGGAAAAGAGTGGTGTGAAAAAAGAGTTTGTCTTTTAGATATTCCACTTGCATTTAAAGGCTCTGACACGTCCTCGTGGCCCGTGGTTGTCCAATGGGGACTCTAACTCTCTCTTCTCATTTTGTCCCCAGATTGCCTCGGGTCCCCAGTGTTCACACCCATCAAGGCAGACATAAGCGGCAACATCACGGTATGTACTTGGTGGCCTGGGAGCCACAAACTCCCAGTCAAGGAAGAGGAAGGAGACACAGGAAATAGACCAGGCCCCAAGCTCATGAGACTCAGGGCTTGCAATTCTGCTCCTCGTGTGCTCAAGCCATCTAGATACAGCCTGACTGGGACCAAAGTCTGAAGCATTGACCCCGAGAAGGGGCCTGCTGCTTTCTTTTGTTCACCTCCGCCCAAAGAGAAGTCAACCCTAGCCAGGTGCGATAGTGCATAACTGTAATTCTAGCACTCTGGGAGGCTGAGACAGGAGGACTGCAAGTTTGAGCTGAGCCCAAACATAGTGAGACCTTGTTTCAAAATAAAAATAGAAAGGGCTGGGGATGTAGCTCATAGCAGAGTTCTGTGTTTAGGGGCCCTCCTGGGTTCTGGGGGTTCCCTGTGCCACCCTCCCTCCTGCAAGGATCTGCTCAGGGCCTGCCCATGGCTTGGAACCCACTGCACGGTCTCACCTCCACATCCTAGCAGCCCCGGAGGCTGGTTCTGTTGCTGTCGCCATGTGTTCTAGTTTGGAAAGTCCCCTTCAATGGTTGAGGGCCTCACTCAAGGTCACACAGCGAGAAAGTGGCAGAGCTGGGATTCACACCCAGGACCTCCTGGCTCCTTCGGAGGCCTTTGAGCCTGGACATCTTTGAATCCTGAGATGACCGTGGAGACTTGAATCCAAGAGTCCACTCATCCCTGAAAGCAGAACCTCACATGCCTGCTGCCCGAGCCACTGTTGCTGGTGGTTGGAGGGTGTGGACTCTCCAGCCAGCTGCACTGGGCCCCGCTCCCACCTGCACCAGCTGTGTGGCCTTGGGCACATCCCTGCGCCTGTCTGAGCCTCAGTGTCCTTGCTTGTAGATTGGGTACCAACAACAATACCTGGATAGCCACTAGCATCCTATAAAGCGGCACCCACAAAGCACTTGGCATGCTCCATACAGGAGGCACTCAACAAACGAGAACACTGGGGTGACCCGTTAGGACCCCTGACATCCCTGTAGGTGGGAAGGAGGAGGAGGTGCCTGTGGTTGCTCCTCCCCCTGGTATGCAGGGCGCTGTGTGGGTGGGGGGCAGCCTTTCCAAGGGGAAAACCCCGTGTGCTGCATTGCAGAAAATCAAAGCCGTGTACGACACCAACCCAGCCAAGTTCCGGACCCTGCAGAACATCCTGGAGGTGGAGAAGGAAATGTATGGAACAGACTGGCCCAGAGTGGGGGCCACGCTGGCACTGATGTGGCTGAAAAGGTGATGGGCTTGGGGGCAGGGCCTGGGGGTCCCCCATCCTATGGAGGAGGGAGGCAGTCCTGCCTCTGCCGGCATGGGGTTCAGATGCAATGCCGGCGCAATCCCGGTCAGTGGCTGGGAAGAGTCTCCCGAGGGCCAGGCCACATAAGGACAGTTGTACAGGTTGTGGACTACACAGAGGAATCCTGTTTGGGGCTGGTCATATATGGATAAGGTAGATTTGTATATTATGACAGTTTCTTGACAGAAACACAGGATTTTTTGGTTTGCTTTCTGAGACAAGGTCTCACTATGTAGTTCAGGCTGGTCTTGAACGTCCTTGTAGCCCAGGCTGGCCTCAAATTTGTAGCGATCCTCCTGCCTCAACAGCATGAGCGCCGCAATCACAGGTGTGCACTATGCCTGGCTAGAAATACAGCATCTTAAGGAAGAGTTCTGTGTGATTTGCACGAGGGCTTCCTATGGGCCGGGGACACTGCTTTGAGCCCGCTCATGTAATCCCAGGGCTGGTGCTCGTTGGATTTTTGATTTGGGCTCCCTGATGTCCCCACACCATTCTCCTGGCTCTCGGATCAGTCCCTGGAATTGCAGACTATGGCTTGGGGTTGGGGACAGCAGGAGGGGAGTGAGGAACCTGGGCAGACCTGGGGCCAGGCTGGTCAGTATGCCAGCGTGTCCCTGGTCTGTGAACCGTTCGAGGATCAGCACTGTGGTGCTAACCTCAAGCCCCGGTAGCCACCTGCCACGTGCCGGCCCCTGAGAGGCCTCATGGCCACAGAAATGGGCAAGGCAGGCCCAGAGCCTGCCCTCCTGGGTCTTAAAGCCTAGCAGGGCCCACCGTCCTGGGCCAGCGCTGCCTCTGGTGGGAAGAAGGGACTGGGGGTGTTGAGTTGAGCCTACTCCTTATAAGCAGGAGTCCAAGATAGCATCCCTGGGGGAGAGCCATCCCTTTTGTGGGCATGTCCTTCCGGCTCGGCAGGTGGCTCACTCAGAGCCATGGCCAAGGTGATGGGGGTGGGGGTGGGGGTGCCAGCCTGGGGACAAGGGTCCTAAAGCACTGTCTCCTCTCTGGCTGCAGAGGCCTCCGCTTCATCCAGGTCTTCCTCCAGAGCATCTGTGACGGGGAGCGTGACGAGAACCACCCCAACCTCATCCGCGTCAATGCCACCAAGGCCTATGAGATGGCCCTCAAGAAGTACCATGGCTGGCTTGTGCAGAAGATCTTCCATGTGAGCCACCCCTGGGGACCAGGGAGCCCCATTCTGCCCCCAGGCCAGGACCACAGGCTTGTGGATTCCATTTCCTGCTCTGCCACTTTTTCTTTTTTTTTTTTTTTTTTTTTGGTTTTTTGAGACAGGGTCTCAATGTATAGCCCAGGCTGCCTCAAACTCATGACACTCCTCCTGCCTCAGCCTCCCAAGTGCTGGGATTACAGGTGTCTCCCACTTACACGCCCAGCTCTCCCACTGTTTAGCTCTGTCTCTGGGGCCTGTGTTTGGCCCAGGGTTTGGGAATGGTCCCCTATCTGTTGGGGTTAAGGCTGGTACTGGTATGCAGAGGGCCCTCATGTGCTTGTGGCCAGCCCTGGGGCATGGAGTGGTGTCCATTACTGCAGATGCTCCCTCTCTGGGTACTCCAGTCTGTGAGGCCTGACCAGGGACTGGAGGCTGAGGCATGAGGATCACAAGTTCAAGCCCAGTCTGGGCAATTTAGTGACTTAGTGAGATCCTCTCTCAAAAAAAAAAAAAAAAGGTGGGAGGTTGGGGATTTAGCTCAAGTGGTAGAGTGCCTCCCTAGCAAGTGCAAGGCCCTGAGTTCGATCCCCAGCACAAACCCCTCCCCCAATAAGACAAGTGCTATGGATGTAGCTCAGTGCAAAGACCCTGGGTTCAATCTCCAGTACTGCAAAGGAGAGAGAGAGGGAGAGAGAATATCCAGGGCAAAGACCCTTGGGTGGTGGGTGGTGCGCCGGCCTCCTTGGATGCTCAGATTCCACCTGGATTCTCACACCAGCCTAGGAAGGGAGGAGGGCCTTGTCCCCATAGTGTGCAGCGCAGTTGTGGCCTGAATTAGGTGACATTGGCCAGAGCTCCTGGACATGGGGCTTTGGCCTGGTTAGCTGAGGGTCCCTAGGTTGCCAGGCTGAGAGGCCCGCTGGGGAGATGTGCAGGGGCCTTCAGGGTGCTCTGTGTGCTGCTGCTGGCACCTGCTGCACCCATCTCACTCAGTGTGGACTTGCCCGTCTGCTGTGCCAGCCCTTCCACTGCAGCCCACAGTGCGTGTCCTCGCTTCCATGAGAACTAGGCTCTCTTGGCCTCGCTCTTCCCCAGGAGGCCTGATCGGGAGCCAGGCTGGAGCCAGGCTGGGTCCAGGCAGGAAGAGTTGGAGATGGGGCAGAAACACGGCCACCTCTGGGCCCATCTGCGCTGTCACGGCCTACCCAGTGGAACAGCTTGAGACCCCGCCCTTCCTGCTGCCCCTCATCAGTAACAGCATCCTGCTGGCCTGGCCCAAGGCAGCTGCGTGAGCTGTGTTCTCCAGCACTGCTCCACAAGGCGGCGCTCTTCTCACCCCACCGCACAGACCGTGCACAGACAATGGCACTCAGACAGGCCACGTCGAGGTCCCGCAGTCCGAAAGGGGGAGGCCTGGCTGAGCACGGTGGTGTGTGTCTGTAGACCCAGCTACTTGGGAGGCTGAGGCAGGAGGAACATTTAAGCCCAGGAGTTCGAGGCCAGCCTGGGCAACATAGCAGGACCCTATCTCTTAAAAAAAAAAAAAGTCGGGGGAGAGTAGGGGCTGGGAATGTACCTTCCTGGCCTTAGTCTTCTCGTCTTTCAAATAGGTATAAAACATGAAATGACCCTAAGTCCAAGGGTCGCTGTGAAGATTAAATGAGTCAGTCTGTATGAAGTGCTTGGCACATAGTTTACATCCGGTAAATCAAAGCCACTCCTACTTTCATTATTAATGATAACACTCTTTCTATCTTCCCCATCCTGTCAAACCTATTGCCTGGTTCTGCAGTTCTGTGAATGTGGGGCTCTGTACTTTTTTGAAATGTCAGGGCGGCCCTGAAACTTAGGGAAGTGTCACCCTGTAAGCATAAAAGAGAGATCAGGGCGTGAATTAGCAGCCTTCTCCTAACTCAGGAAGTGAGCTTCCGGGTCAGAGAGCCCACAGGGAAGAGGTCCAAGTTGGAGTTGGCACCGGGGCCTGGCCGGCTGTCCCCAGGCCCGTGTCCTTCTGCGGTCCCCGTGGGGTAGAGGGATAATGCAGCTTCCTTTCCCTTTCCTCTCCCTCTGACACCACAGTGGCGGGTCCCTGCCTGCACAGAGCCTGGGGCGGTCCTCCGGTCCCCGCGAGCTGGCCTGGTGTCTCACCTGCTAACATCACGCCCGCCTCCCCTCTCGCCCTCTTCAAGGCAGCGCTCTATGCAGCACCCTACAAATCCGACTTCCTGAAAGCACTCTCCAAGGGGCAGAACGTGACAGAGGAGGAGTGCCTGGAGAAGATCCGCCTCTTCCTGGTCAACTACACGGCCACCATCGATGTCATCTACGAGATGTACACCAAGATGAATGCGGAGCTCAGCTACAAGGTGTAGGTGCCCGCAGGTGGCTACACACAGAAACTAGCAAACCTGGATCACTGTGAACCAAACCAGCAGGCCACCTCCTGCTCACAGCCGCCGGGCCAGCCGGGGCTGCAGGGGACAGCCCTGGATTTTTTTTTTTAAGTCTTTTTTTGTTGTTGTTGTTTATTCTACCGGAGCAATAAATAATGATCCTCTTCCAAATCCTTGAATTTTGCAACAGCACAAACTGACCGTACACCTTCATTTCAGTGTGATAAAAATCAATTAACCAGCCGGGCTTGGTGGCGCATGCCTGTAATCCCAGCTACTGGGAGGCTGAGATGGGAGGATCGGAAGTTTGAGCCCTGCCTGGGGCAATTTAGTGAGATCCTGTCTCAAAAAAAAACTTTAAAAACAGCTGTGGATCTAGCTCAGTGGTAGAACGCTTGTCTAGCTTGCGTGATGCCCTGGCACTGCAAAAACAAATGAAAATAAATAAATAAAATTAATGTTAATAATTAACATTAATAAATCAAGTCCTAGGGTTTTTGCCCCCCAGCACTGCCTGGGGGGAGTGGTACTCACCTCACTTCATAGAGAAGCACCTGTTCCTCTGCAGACCTGGCTAAATGATGTTTTGGGTATTTTAGGGACCGTGAAAAATTTGATTGGAGATTTTGCAGGATCCTTATCGAGGCATTCTTTAAAAGAGCAAACTGGTGTGTGTTCTTGTGTGGTTTGCACAACCCAACCTCACAGTGCTGTCATTAGAAACTGTCTGCCTTTCGCCAGACAAGTCTGTTTTTTTAAATAGCTGAAACCCACCAGCAAGCCTTTGATGATGAAGGGGCCATTTCTTTTCAAGCTATCGGGCACAAGCAGTTGACTGTTGACCACTGTATCTGCATTCTTCTGCATAATTATTTTCTTCAGGGACAGCTCTTCCAACGTAAGAAACAAGTGGATTTCTGGAGAGGGAGAAATGTGCTCTCCAGCTGCCGAGACTCAAGAAGCCACCTCGCTGCCTTAATGGTCCTTCCTGGCACTAAAAAGACCTTCTATTTTTTAAAGTATTGGGGCAAACCAAGCAACCCCAAAAGATTTGATGTGTGTTTAATAAAAAACCCAATGAGGAACAATTAGTGATTTTTATGCAGAAACTAAATAATCCTTAATAAATAAATCTCTATTTTGGAATCACATCTGTGTGCTGTTTTGGTTCTTGATTCTTTCATTTATTTTCTGCATCAGAGGTTACAGTTGGGGACTCTTATAGAGACGCTGCCAAGGACCTGTCTTCTGGCCTCCATGGTTTTAAAAAATAGAACCGGTTGCCACATGGAATAACTGTGGAATTTCACATAAAAATCTTGGGTTCCTAGCTTCTTTTGAAAAATCAAGCTGCCTGGCAGAAACTGAGAGCTAATTGCCCCCTTGTTTAGAAGAGTAAGGGGAGAGACGTGCATTTTTCACTTTGCCTCAGTCTCCAGCCATCCCTGTTGCCTTCCCAGCCCCAAGGCCAGTGACTATTTGCACTTTATCATGGCTGATGCTTTTTCTGATACTAGGGTTCAAAGGAAACAGAAAGGTTACTTTGTCTTTATTCCTGCTCCTATAGAGCTGATGGTCTAGTGGGTAAGGTAGACCAGAATAATTATACAGAGTGGTCAGGGCCCAGAGGGAGCCCAGGGCCACAGATGAGAGGCCACACCGTGGAATCATTTTGGGGAGTCAGAGCTAGCCCTGCGTCCCAGTGGGAGTTGGGATGTGGGGAGGGGACACTCCAAGCCATAGGCAAAGATCTGGTGCCTTGACCAGGAGCAGGCTTTGTGTGCATGTGTGCATGTGTGTGTCACATGGTGCTGCCACAGGATTTGAGCTTGATGTTAAGAACTGTGGAACACCTTTTAGGGTCTTGTGCACAGCTTAATGGAGGGCTCCCTCTGGCACGGCCAGTGGGTAGAGACCTGAACTGAGTTTGTACTGTCTCCAATTTCATTATATTTTCTAATACTGCTGATATGTGGATGCTACTATTCTTCCTGAGCTCTAATTGCTTTCTAAGTGTTTTCCCTTTGGGTTTCCTAGAAATACAAAATTCTGCCAGCAATTAAAATAACTGTCTCTTTCTTTTCTTCATATCTCCAGCACAATACAGTGAGGCCAGGAGAGCACGTTCTTCATGGGAGGGGAATTTTCCCAGGGCAGCCTCCTCACTGCTGCCACCTCCTGGGGCCCTGATCACTAGGGCTTTGGTCCCAGAGACAGCCCAGTACGCATCCGCATCCCTGCCTTCCCACCTCCCCTATGTCAAAGCGGGACTGAGTGCTGCTGGGAGCCGGGAAGACAGAATGCATATGGACCACCAACTGTACACCAGGCCCTGCAAACAAACGTGCTTTAACACATCATTTCACCACCACCCGAGATGTGGGCTTCAGGAGGCCTCTTACCTAATGAAGGAGGAAGCATCGCCCAGGGGAAGGGACTCGCCCAGGGGGACCCAGCCAGATGTAGGGTCACTGGGCCTTCCCATCTGACTCCAGATCTTCCTTCGGCTGGGTCAGCCGCTGGGCCAGCTGAAAATGAGTCACACTTCCTACCGGCATGTTCCCGAGTGAACTGATGCTGCACAAAGGCCCAAATTAGCCCCAAAGTTGCCCAGGACTGACTCTTTTGTTGGTTCCTTCGATGGAAACTCAGCCCGTAGTACACTATTTCAAACCCACTATAATGCGTCTCCATTATAACAGAGCAACCTAGGCTCAATTCACCCTTCAGAGACTCAGTTTCCCTATCTGTAACATGGAGGTCTTGCTGGTGCTCACCTCACAGGCTTAAATTAAACGTTATTACAGTGCTTGTAAAGCAGAGCGGTGCTTGAAGCCTAGCAAGCCGCTTCAGGGTTAAAAAAATTGCAAGCGTATAGCTATGGGGGGGGCGGTGTGTGGGGATGTGATGGAGTATGGAGTCCGGGCTGTGCTATGTATTAGCGAAATGGCCTTGAACAAATCATTTCGCCTTTCTGAGCCTCAGTTTCCTCTTCCACACAGTGGGAATACAACAGATCCCGGCTGACAGTGCCAATGAAACTGCCCAGGCAGGCGCTGAGCTGCGTAATCGGCCAATGACCCAGTTACAGTACTGCGTTCTGCAGAAGGTTAGAGAGGAACGGAGGAGGGACAGCTCCCTTCGGTTTCGCTGGTTGGTGGATGGGTTCCCCTGGTTTGCACAGGACCGCTCTCCTCTTGCCCTGTCGCTCCCGGCGCGCCCCACCGCCTCTGCGCCTGCGCACCGAGCGCTTGCAGCTCCCGAGGGGCCCGGTAGGTGGCGCTGTCGACACTGCAGAGCCCGGAGCGCCGCCTGTCGGCACCTCCCGGACCCGGAGCCTGCATCTCGCGCCCAAAGAGGGAGGGCAGGGATGGCGTCCCCCTCCCAACGTGCTGGGGAGCTGGGGTCCTGATTTCAGGCCAGCCTCTGGGGGGCAGTTATGTTTGCCTTGTCACTTGCGCGACTGTTGCCACTTTACCAGCACCCCCACCTAACGATTTTTGGGTTCGAGCTCAGGTTCAGTAACCTTGTAGCTATGTGATCCAGGGCAAGTCAATTCACTTCTCTGAGCCTCAGTTTCTGAATCTGTAAAATGGAACAGGAACACCTCCACCTTTCAGGATTACATAAAATAATGTGTGTGTCAAATTCCCGACACATGGAAGATGTTCAATAGCTCATTTTTATTGATATATTATTTGTTATGATGCTACTACCTGCCAGAGACCTCACAAGGGACAACCCAGTCCCCAATGCAATCACAGTAGCTAAACCACAGTATGTACACTTCAGCTCACTTGGTCTGTGTGTGTGATGGCTACATCCCCAGCCCTCTGATTTTTATTTTTTAAATTTTGAAACAGGGTCTTGTTAAATCCCCCAGGCTGGCCTCAAAACTGTAATCTTCCTGTCTCAGCCTCTAGAATAGCTGGGATTACAAACATGCACCACCACGCCTGGCTACTACTTGTTCTTAAAGATACAGTAGTGCCCAGCCAGGTGCGGTGGTGCACGCTTGTAATCCCAGCACTTGGAGGCTGAGGCAGGAGGACTGTGAGTTCAAGGCCCCACCAGAGTAAGTAGTGACTTAGTGAGACCCTGTCTCAAAATAAAAAATAAAGAGGGCTGGGAATGTAGCTCAGTGCAAAGGCCTTGGGTTCAGTCCCCAACACTCCCCAAAATTATATATATGAGCCCATGTCAGTATGTATCAACATGAACACCCCAGAAATGTCACCCCAAGAATCTGGCTGCTATTCTTTGCTCTGCCCAGATCTGCTGTGGGACTCTGGGTAAATCACTTCTACCTCCTGGGCCTCACTTTCCTCATTTTTAAGATTCTGGACTTAGCTTGCTCCCTCCCTGCCAGCTCTGATGAGCCACTGTGGACACCTCTTAGCGCAGCAGGCAGCCTCTGGCTTGTATTCCTAATCCAGGAATAGCTCTCTGCTGATGGCCTCAAATGGAGCGCACATGCTAAGTCTCAGCCCCGCACCTGCTGCCTCAGCTGGAGAGTCAACCCTCAGTTACCCCTCGACCTGAGAGGATTGTCTAGAAGACAGGGTCCTCCGGCCCGTCTGCTGAGTGCCTACTGTGTGCCAGACCCTGAGCTAGGCTCAGAGAATCTTGCAAGGAGCCACACAAGGCCCCGAGCCCACAAGGCCCGCAGCCATAATAAATCCAGAGAGTGAAATGGCCAGCGAGGGACAGCAAGGAGGGTCCAGCGATGTGAAGTAGTAGTGGGGTGCTGATTTAGACTGAGGGGGTCGTGGTGGGCAGAGAGGAGCTCTCTGAGGAGGTGACAGCTGAGCTGAGAGCCAGGGAAAGAAAGAGCAGCTTACAGAGAAAGAGAGGCTGGCAAAAGCCAGTGCAAAGGTCCTGAGGCAGGAGAGGAAGCAGCATGGAAGGACAGAGAGCCCAGAGCCAGGGAGGTTGGAATTCAGAGGTGCAGAGTTTAGTGGGGAGTTTGCTTTCTGCCCTAAAGACAGAAGAAGGGATTAGCCCTTGTGAGTATAAGATGACAAAGCCAATTCACACTTTAAAAAACTATCAACCAGGACCTTAGATCCTTGGGGTGACTTAGAAAGGAAGCTGTGCCTGGCCCTGCCCCCAACCAGTCTGTGCCTCCTCCTGGCCAGACAGAGCGAGCCTTCACCACCCTGTGTCCCTGCCCCTGTGAAAGTCGTGGTGTTCTCTCCAGAGAGGGCTCATTCATCCCTCACAGTTCCACCCAGTGGCCCACCACGGAGCCCAGCTTGGGGGTCCCGAAGTCCTCCGAAGTGCTGGAACCAGGGCCCAGGCGCTCCCACCCCATGGAGGGTTTTGAGGTGGCCACGGCCACACCCACAGGCCACCAGGCCAGCTGCCGGCTGCCAGGAGGAAGGGAATCACAGTCGGCCACTAAACTAAGCCAGGGAGAGTGGCCGTGCCCATGGCAACGGTCATCCGCGGAGAAAGACTTCCTCCCACCTGGCCTCAGGTTTCTGCCCCAGGGAGGATTCCAGAAAAGCCTCATTGAAAGCCAGAGCTAGCAGGGTGGGGCTCCAGTCCCTGGGACGGGCCAGCTCTTTGCCGACCAAGATATACAAACCAGCCTCTTGTCCCCTTGGTGGAGGATGCGCCTCACGTGGAACCTGCGGCTCGCCGGGCAGTCTCCAGGAGGAGACCGTGGCGCCCTGGCCCTGCTCAGCCGTGTGGTCCCGGACAGGTGCCTGCGATCTCTGGACAGCTTGCTGTCCTGCAGCTGGGAGGGACTCTTGAGGACAGCAGCTACATGGCTCCTGGCACACTGCGAGTGCTGCATAAATGCATACGTGCTGGGTGGAGCACTTCCCCTGCCCTGTTCCCCAAATCCCTCTGCTCTGTTTTCCCTTCTCCTGACTGGAGGCTGCTGGTGGCACTCACTGGAGAAAGACAAGGCAATGAGAACCTCGTGCCCCCAGCGCCCCTCTCTCTGTCCCACCCAGGTGTCCAGTGGTTGCTATAGCAGCTGAAGGGTGCAGTTGGAATTCATACAATCCTTGGTTCAAATCCTGACTCTGCTGCTGCAAGCTACCTCCTCAGACAAAGGACTTCACTGCAGAGCTTCAGTTTGTCCATCTGAAAAATGGGCAGGAGAAGCCCCAGCTCCTCAGAGCAGTGGGGAGGAGGGGATGAGAAGGTAGGATCTGCAGGATCCAGCCCCACTCAGCTCCAGCAGTGTCCATAACTCCAGGAACTGCTCCAGGCCCCCAGGGACCTGGATACTGACTCTTGGAGGAGAGGGCGGGTGGGAGGTAGCAGGGGATGTGGGGAGGGAAAGGAAAGAACTTCTGCCTGGGGAGCATGGAGGACAGAGCTCTGCCGGCAATGTTTGCTGTCTTCTGGCCTCGACAGTTCTCATCTGTAAAACGGGGGCACTCATGCCAACCACCACCGCAAGATCACTGGGAAAGATGACACTGAGTTACATAAAGACGGAGCATCATTGGGTGAGCCTGGGAGCTGTGGGTGGGAGAGGATATGAAGCTAGTCTTGGTGGGGGAAGCATGGTGTCACCCCGAGAGTACATTCTGTGCTGCATAATGACGTTTTGACCAACAATAGGCCACGTATACCATAGTGGTCCCACTAGGTTATATTACCTAGGGACGTCATAGCCATCTCGGCCTGAGTAAACACACTGTATGATGGTAGCATGATGACACGATCACCTAACAGGAAATTTCACTGACCATATCTGATTGTCAAGAGTCACGTGACTGTATTCACTGAAGTTTCTGTGTTCAGGCGCTGCCCAGCCCTCCGACCACTTGTCATAAGGTAGGGGAGGTTGTCACCCATTTTACAGATGAGGGAAGTGAGGCTCAGAGAAGCAGGGTCACCCACCCAAGGTCACACAGCTTAGATGTGTGGCTGACTCACACATCAAATCTTCTGACCCCCGAGATCATATCCTTCTTTTTAATCTTCTCTGTCAGCTTTATTGAGACATTCATGTATCACACCCTTCACCCATTCAAAGTGATTATTTGTTGGTTTTTAGTATATTCATAGATATAAGCAACCATCAAAGTCAGTTTAGAACATTTCATAACCCTGAAAAGAAACCCTGATCCTTTAGCTATTACCCACTGGGGCCCAAACACTCCCCTCTCCTTAGCCCTTAGCAACTGCTATTCTACTTTTTGTCTACAGATTTTTGTGTTCTGGACATTTCCTATAAATGGAATCCGACAATATATGGGCCTTTTTGTTTGTTTGAGTTTTTGAGGCAGGGTCTCACTATGTAGCTCAGGCTGGTCTTGACCTTCTGGCGATCCTCCTGCCTCAGTCTCCCAAGTGCTGGAATTACAGCTGTTCACCACTGCACCCAACCTATATTTGGGCCTTTTGTGCCTGACTTTTTCCCCCTTTTCAAGGTTCATTCAGGTCGGACCATGAATCAGTACATCGATCCTTTTATGGTTGAATAACGTTCCCTAGTGCAGATATACCATGTTTCATTTATCTGTTCGGCATTTGGGTCATTCCCACTTTTTGGCTATTATGAAGAATTCTGCTTGTGAGCATGTATAGATGTAGATTGTCGTGGTGGTTCTAAACAATCTACATCTATAAATGTGCTACAACTCCAGCCTCTTTTGAGATAAGATCTCACTAAGTTGTCCAGATGGGACCTGAACTTTCATTTTTCCTGCCTCAACCTCCCTAAATGCCGGGGTTACAGGCACGCGCCGCTGGGCGCTCCCTGCCTGGCGGAGGTTTGCGTTTGTGTGGACGGGGCCTTTTAGTTCTCCTGGCTCTGTTCCTGGTGTGGAGCTGCTGGGCCACGTGGTCACTCTGTGTGTGACATTTTGAGGAACTGCCTGACCGTTCTCCACAGCAGCTGCTCCGCCTCATGTTCCCGGCAGCAGGCATGGGGCTTCCAGCTTCTCCACGGCCTCCCTGCCCTAGTCACTCTGGCTTTTTGAGACCATGTCCTGCCGTCTGTGCTTTGCCGGAGGCTCAGCTGGGCTTGGCTTCAAATCCTCCTAGCGGTGACTGTCACACAGGTGGCCTCTCAGCGTCCCTTTCCATAAAATGGTGTAACAGTCTCTCCTGAGCTGTCAGGAGATGGCCCGCGGCTGCAGCAGCTCCGGGCTGCGCTGTGCTAACTGCGAAGTGAGGTACACATGTCTTGTTTTTATAACTGGGGGTCCTGGGTACAAACTCCCTGAGATGCTGGCCCGTCGGGCTCATTGATCTCTCCCCAGCACCTGGCACTGGAACTTGCATGCAAGAGACCCCCGGCGGGTGCAGGCCTCTGCTGCTACCCGAGAACCTCCCTGTGGAAGTGGCCGTGCCCACCCGGTGACGTCCTGTTTCTGTGTGGGGTTCAGGGTGGGGCCCTGCTTGTGGTCCCCGTGACTCCCAGCCACCAAGGGCCTTGAAACCCTTCCTTCCCTCGGAGGAACGTGCTTCCTGCCTGTCAAGCGCTTCTTGCCCTTCCAGGGCGGGGGACTCAACCAGCAAAATAAGAGCTGCCATGTCCTGTCAGTGGCCCCATCATACCGAGTGACACCAGCCCATGTTTGCTGAGTGCCGTGAGCTCCGCGCCTCACTTGCTCTTCCTACTTGGCCCTCCAGCTTGGGCGGATCAACCTGCTTTCAATCAACCCATCTTGTTATTGTGGTAACATATAATAAATTTACTGCTGGACCTGGTGGACATGCCTGTTATCCCAGCACTCTGGGAGGCTGAGGCAGGAGAATCACAAGTTCAAGCTCAGACTGGGCAATTTAGCAACTCACTGAGATCCTGTCTCAAAAATGAATGAAAATGAACAGGGTTAGTGCTGTAACTCAGTGGGAAGTTCCTGGGTACTGAAAGAAAAAGTTTATTAGCTTAAGTTTTTTATGGTGTTGGGGACCAAATCCAGGGAGCCGTGCGTGCTAGGCAAGTTCTCTAGCCCTGAGCCGTGTCCTCTAGCCCGTCTTAACTGTTTGTAAGTGTACAGTTTGGTGGTATTCAGAACATTCATACTGAGGGCTGGGGATTTAGCTCAGTGGTTAGAGTGCTTGCCTAGCAAGCGCAAGGCTCTGAGTTCGATTCCTGACACCAAAAAACCAAAAAAGAAACAAAACAACAACAACAAAAAACATGAGAACATTCATACCGTTGTGTGACTATCAGCAATAACATCTCCAGGACTCTTTACATCTTGCAAAACTGAAATTCTGTTCCCAATAAACAAGAACTTCTCATTCTCCTCTGCCCACGGCTCCATCAAGCAGTCTTTTTAAAGCACCCACTAAGTGCCGTGGGCCAGTCCTGTAGCCTGGAACAAGACAGACCTGGCAGCAAGTTCTGCTGCCTCACAGTGACAAATACCCATTTTGCAGAGGAGGAGACTGAGGCACTGAGGGAGGTTCTTGCCCACAGGTCCCACTTAATCAGTGGCAGGGAAGGGTTGAAAGCCAGGTGTCTGCAGCAGAGGCCAATTGCCAGTGTCTGAGCCCAAGATAAGCATCTGTCTTCTCAGCCTGGGGGGCTCCATCTGTGAAGTGGGGGCGGGGTCAGTCCTCTCCTCTTGCTGACCTCAACCTGGCTGCCCCTCCCCCAGCTGGGCTGGGTGCAGGGTTTGGGGGAAGGTCCCCGGCAGGCAGACAGGCCCTCCATCAGGCCTGTGTACATTCCTCACCACTGCCAGAGAGCTTGGGCTGCAGAGGCTGGGGCCACCCACAGGGAAAAGCTCCCTCTTTCACTGCCTGCCCCAGCCGCCGCCACGGAGGGAGGCGCCAGCGCGTGGAGGCCCACTATTCTCTCCAAGCCTTGGTAGGTGGGCCCCGCAATCCCTACCTCAAAGCCTGGAGATTTGTTTGGCAAGTCTCTCCTTCTTCCCAGTCAGGTCTAGCATTTTTCTCCCCATGCTGGGGGTTGAACCCCAGGACACGTTACCACTGAGCTACATCCCCAGACCCTTTAAAAAAGTTATTTTTATTTTCTTATTTTTGAGACAGGGTTTCACTAAGTTGCCCAGGCTATTCTTGAACTTGCTATCCTCCTGCCTCAGCCTCCCGAATACGTGGGATTACAGGCCTGTGTCATCATGCCCAGGCCTATCAGTGAGTTAATTATGAAGGTTCGTTTCTTTGTAAATGTTTTGCATTGGAGTTTTGAACGTCACTTGTGTTTAGGGTTTTTTGTTTTTGTATTTTTCTCCCCCTGCCCCCTTTCCGGCAATTCTTTTTTCTTTTGTTTTGTTTTGTTTTTTTTTTGTGGTGCCGAGGATCGAACTCAGGCCCTTGTGCTTGCAAGGCAAGCACTCTAATCACTGAGCTAAATCCCCAGCCCCTCCGGCAATTCTTAAATTTCGCTTTGCAGCCTATGACCGTTCTGGGTGATACTGCTATTCGCAGGGAGGAAGGACCCATCTCACCAGCTGGGGATGGAGCTCAGGGCCTTGTGCTTGTGAGACCAGCACTCTAACAGCTGAGCTGAATCCCCAGCTCCCATCATCTTACCGTCTTATCAACTGCAGTCAAGTCAAATTTATGAAGTGGTAATGGCAAAAATGATCAGTGTCCCCCAATCTCTGCATGGGGCTAGTGTCCCAGCATCTTCACTGTGATTTTCACACCCCACCGGCAGCTGGGGATACTGAGGCACAGAGGTGAAATGTTGTCCCTAAGGCAGGTTGCCTGGTGAGTCTCAGAACTACATTTGGGCCCGCAGAGTCTGACTCCAGAGCGCCAGACCTTTCTAGCCTCTTGGGCCGAAGCCAGCCGCCGTCCTGGGGAGGCAGGCCAGCAGACCCCGGGCCGGGCGGATGTGCCTGCATGTTGGGGCTCCCCTTTGCCACCCGATAGAAAAAGAGGCTTCGCTGTCCTGCTCTGTGCGCGCCGGGCTCTAGGCTGAGCGCTCACCTAGCGAGACGGCAGAGGAGACTCCCCGCAATGCAGGTGCCGCCGCTGTTAGGCCGGGAGCCCGCCGCTGACCAATCTCTGAGCGGAGTCTGCTGAATGAATGAATGAATGAATGAATGAACGAATGAATGCACCTTGTATTTAGGAACCTGCCAGGACGCCCGTTACCAGTCCGGAGGGCTCAATGTCATGGAGCAACCAAGTCGCATGCAGTGCACCAACCGGAGCCCTCTCCAGCAGCGCCTGTCCCTCTATCCAGGGAGCAGGAGGCCCATTTTCCAGGTGAGGAAACCGAGGCTGGTCCCAGCCCCGCAGAAGCAGCCCGGGCGGCGCCGGGCGGCGGGCGGTGGGCGTGGTGCCGGCCGGGGGTGCGGCCGCGGGAACCCGAGCCGGGAGGAGGGACGCAGGCGGGCTGGAGGGCGCCGGGCGCCGGCCGGGATTGAGGAAGCGCCGCGCTCCCGGCTGCCGGGAGGTGAGTGGGCTCGGGCGGTGAGGGACGCCCCGGGGGAAAGACTCCCCGCGCTCGGCCCCGAGGGTCCCCGCCGGAGTCCCGGCCCGGGGCGCGCGGGAGGCGGGGGCGGGAGGCGCGTGTCCGGCCGGCGGCCGCCGGGCGCCGGGTGTCCTTGGGCCAGGCACCACCTCGCTGGGCCTTGGCCGTACCACCCGTGGGATGGGCCCTGGGGTGCAGGTCTGCGTCCCCCGGACCCGCCTGGGAAGCAGCCCCACCTTGGGGGCCTGACCAGGGTTGGGGTTGGAGGGCGCTGAGGTTTGCCCTTGGCCGATGAGCTAGTTGGAGGGAGCGGAACTTTCAAAGGCCACTTCTGGGTTAAGGAGTCCCAGAGAGACGGGAACATCGCGACCAGCGCCGGCTCAGGTGGTCTGAGCACAGGAGGCAGACGCCCCACTCCCTGCCCGGAAAGCCCCGCACGGAGGCGGCCCCGGCCCCCCCCCCGTCTCTCCTCCCCATCTTGCAGAGAAGGAAACCGAGGCCGGCCTGGGATGTAGCCGGAGATGTCTGGCTCCAGAGCCCTCCCCACCAGGCCAGGTGGCCTGTCCCTGAGCCAGCTCCCTATACGGGGTGTACATGTGGGCAGGAGGTGGCCCCGAGGAAAACCAGCGTCTCTGTCGGGGGCTGCGCACCTCTGCAAGTCTAGGTCTTGCGCCTGCTTTCTTCTGGGACGCTGAGAGCCGCTGGAGAAATTACACTTTACCATTTTGGCTGGGGGACGGCGGGGCAGGGGTATGAGCCTGGGTTCTCGCATCCACAATGCAGGGTACACGGCCGGGGCTGTCCCAAGGAGCTCAGTCAGCGCCCTGGGCCTTGCCGAAGAGGATGAGAAAAGGTGACTGGCCATTTCTGCAGCCTTTGTGTAGCTCATTCTGTTTGAAGAATGGTGGGGACTTCAGAGGCTGGGGACCCTCCTGCCCATTGTTTTCTTGGTGAATTACAGAGCAAGGGTCTCAGGCCCAGATGTCCAGCAGCAGTCATAGTTTGGTCTGGTTCACTCCTGCAACCAGGGCCAGTCACTTTGGAAGGGAGTTCACTTTGGAATGAAAGCTAAGGGGGCAGGAGGCCCCAGGGAGGGCGTTTCATCAGAGCCCCTGTGAGGACGCTTGGAATTCTCCGAGGAAATCCAGACACCTGACATCTGGGAAAGGGGCTGTGGAGGTCCCTCCGGCCTCATCTGGTGTGAGCCAGGCCTCGGCCACCTCCCTCCCCGAAGCTCACCTGTGCTGCAGCCCAGGGATGAGAGTGGAGGAGGCTGCCCCTCCCCAGACCTGGCTGTCCCTCTCACAGCTGCTGCCTCCAGGTGGGCAGCACCTCCACCCGACTGTGGGCCCCTAGCGAGGTGTGCGTATGTGCTGGATGCTTGGCAAGCATGTGCAGTTGAAGGAATGGGGCCAGAAGAGAATGCAGTGGGGAGGCAGGGGGAGCGTTAGGTCAAGCTGGCTATCGCCGCACCTTGAGGAGTAGTGCAGAGTTAGAGGGGCGGGTATGCAGGTAAAGGCACTGGCACCAGCTGAGACTTGACTTGGACCTGTCACCAGGTGGGAAGGCCTGGGGTTTAGGGGGCAGAGAAATCACCCCTTTTGTCTGGTGTGTGTGGTGTGGGTAGGTGGGGACCGGGGATCAGGTAGGCAGGGGCTAAGTCACACCCAGGCTGGGGGTCGTGGTTGTCTGGAAAGTTCTCTCTGGCTGCAGTGCGAAAGGCTGGAGGCGCCTGAACAGGAGGCCGACTGGTCCCCAGGCTGGGGTGTCGTCCAAATCCCGGGGTGGGGAGAGAAGAGGGGAATTTAGAAGGTGTGTGGAAGGCCACAAGACCCGGCCTCACTGCCCTGGGACATGGGAGGTGCTGGGCAAATATCAATTGTATGGTTCGTCTTCTGAACAGATACTTTTTTTGTGGTGGTCAGGCTGGGGATCGAGCCCAGAACCTTTGCCATGCTAAGCCGTTGCTGTATGCCGAGCTCCACGCCAACCCCTGAATGAACACTGTGGGGAGGACTCCAAAAGAAGCCCTTTGAGCTTCTTCGTGCATTCCTAGGACAGTGAGGTCCACAAGACACGGACACCTATGCCTCTCACAGGCCCCGCTCTTGCTGCCTGCCTTTGTTTCCCCTCTTTGACTTTGGGAGAAAACACTCTAATCCCTTCTTTTCTCATCACAGGTAGGGTCTGGGGAGCCAAAGAACATTTATTTCATGCCTCAGGGCCCTCTAGAATGTTTGAGGTTGCTGATTTGGAGTGGAATTCAATTCTGTTAAAGATTAATTGAGATCTCTTGAGATACTTGTGGTCCTGGGCCCCATGGCTGCTGCTTTGAACTCTGGGTACAAGGTTCTGTCTGCTTTAGCCAGGCATGGCTGTGCTAGCAGGTATTATCTTAGCAAGAATTTATTGAGCACTTACTGTGTGTCAGGTACCAACCTATGCATTCTCTGGACATTGGGATACAAAACTATTATTGTACCCATTTTTCAGAGGGAAGAACTGAGTAGTGGGGAGGTGAATTCAGTTGCTTAGGGGCAGAGCTGGGAAGGGGCAGAGCTGGGATCTGAGTCCCATTTGTCTGATTCCAAATCTACGCCCTTGACCTAGAAGGTGACCTGTTTCCATTTGTTGGGGCCCTCTCTAGAATGCTCAGAGTGAGGGGAGAGATGCTCTGCCTCACAGAAGTAAGAACATGAATTACTCAGGAGGCTGAGGCAGGAGGATCGCAAGGGCTAGGAGTAGCTCAGTGGTAGAGTGCTTGCCTGACATATACAAGCCTGGGTTCCATCCCCAGCACTACAAAACGAAACAAATACCCTGAATTGCTCAGATGGGCCTTGGCTTAAACCCTAGGCCTGATGCTAAGGGACATTCCCTAATCCGGAAAGCTTGGGGGAAGTCACCTGGTCTGTCCAAGCCTGTTTCCTCACCTGTCCAAGGGACTGTCAGGCTTCACTTTGAACCGAGGCACATGGTCGGGCTGCAAAGCTCAGGCCCCCCTAACTCTGTGCCGGTCCCAGTCCCCCAGCCCATTCCAGGGCGAGTTTCCTGGCACCCTTCAAGAGCCCCTCCGTGCCAGGTAACAGCGGGGCAGAGCTAGACTTGCACTGGGACGAAGGATGATGCCTTTCCAGACACGAAGTATTTATGGGTGTTGACCATGTGCCAGGAACTGTCAACATTTCTGACATTCCTAACATAATGCTTCACTGTTGGGGCTGGAGCCCAGGTGCCCAGGTTCAAATCCCAGCTCTCCGTGAGTTACCTTCCTCCTTTGGCCTCAGTTGCCTGGTCTGTACAATGGGGAGGTGAGGGCATCTGCCTCGTTGGGTGGCTGTAGACAGTGTCAGCCCAACTCAGACTCTTCAGTTTCTAACCAATATATGTCACCTCATTACTTTGGCAGTACCACAGCCTCACTGCACTGGATGTGTGGCAGGGGGCAGCGATGCCAAGACCCACTTGACAGCTGAGGAAACTGAGTCTCAGAGAGGAAAATAATTTACCAGCTGGCTCATGTCAGGGCTGGACCGGGAAGTGACTGGTCCCCTTGGGTCTCAGAAAAGCCACTGACTGGCTCAGCATCCTGCCTAGAAAGCCGTCTTGGACTCTCGCCTCTTGGAGCCTGACGTGCCTTGGTTCACCTCCCAGCTCTGCTGCTCACTGCTGTGTGAGCTCAGGAGATGGCTTAACCGCTCCGTTTGTAGGGCTGCCACCCAGAATTTTCTGGAGGTCAGTTTTGTCCACTTGGGGGATTTGAGTTATTCTGGCTGCCACTCCTGCCCTGGCCTGGGTGCCCCTGTGTTGGGGGACCTCCGGTCCCCCGAGCTGGCCAGGCAGGAAGGAGGAAGGGAGTCAGGCCTGGTTTTTAGTGTGACTCCAACTTCCTTCCTGCCTCGGAGCCCTTCCCTGATCAGCAGTATCCCCTTCTGTCCCCGGCCCAGGCCGCGGCTGGCTGTGTGATCCTGAGGAGGTGGCCCCACCTCTCTGAGCACGTTTTCTCCTTGGTAAGGGAGGTCCTGGGAGGCCACGCAGGCGGACAGGAAGCCTTGCAGCCTGCTCCAGATGAGCTCAGGGTGTTGGAAGGGCCCCAGCAGGAGGCAGGGGCGTGGGGGCAGACAGGCGGGCCGTAACCCACGGGAATACTTTTATTTTTCTTCAGGTAGTGAGTAACAGGCCGCCCTCCCGCCCCCCGCCCCGCCTGCGGCACAAAGGGCTCCTGTCTCCTCGGGCGCCTGCTTTCCCCTGCGGGTGGAGTGGCCTGGGTTCCACCCCATCGACCAGGAAATGACCAGGAAAGCTGGGGACCTTTGGGGATAGGTCCGTGTGTGTGTGTGTGTGTGTGTATGTGAAATGGGAGTGGGGCTCAGGGGTCTGGGGAGACCCCAGCAGGTGAGGGTAGGGCAGGGCATGGCCCTGGTTCGCTCTTGCTTTCCCTTGGCACAGACTAGGGGTCCAGGACCCCCCATATTAAGGGGAAGGAAGGAAAGCAGGGAGGGAGGAAAGAAGGGAAGGAAAGGACAGACCAGGAAGGCAGAGGCATCCAAAGAAACTACCTCTCACACACTGAACCTGGCTGTGAGACCCACTGGGGATGGGTGAGTGTCCTGGCCTCACGAGCCTCACTTTCCTCATCAGCAAAATGGGCTTGTGATAGCTGCCCTCCTGGGGAATGTTGGGTCTCAGGTCAGAGAGGCCATATGTAGTAGGTGCTCAATAAACTGTCTGCTCAAGGATGGGAGGGAGGAAGTCAGCTCGTAGGTCTCTGGGCCGCTGTCTGCTGGAGGGAGGAACATGACTAAGCTTTTCTTTGGTTTCTTTCATTTTCATTCATTCATTAATTCATTCAGCAAATATGTCTTGAGCAGCTGTGAAGTGCCAGGTCCCATTCGAGGCTTCAGGGACTTAGCAGTGACTGGAACAGAAGAGCGCCCACAGCCCCTGGGGCTTTCGCGTGAGTGACATCCTTCTGCTTCAAGGACACTTTAGGAGGCTCTGACACGCACAGCGATCAAGCGGCCCAGAGCGGTGGGCGCTGCTGTCAGTTCCCTCCTAGAGGTGTGGAAACGCCTGCTCAGAGAGGGTCACAGGGCTACCCAGATTCACACTCCGAGCCTGGCTGTGTGCAGCTCCTTACTCCAGTGCCAGGCCGGCCGTGGTCCCACGTCATTTAGAAGGGTGGCCTCGGGGAGCAATGTACACCAGCATGGATGAACTCAGACAGACGTGACAGCAGAGAGTCGTGACCTCAGTTGGGTCTCTGGGTCTGTCTTCAGTCTCTGTTTGCCCATCTGTGAAGTGGGGGTAACGGTCACGCCTCCCTCAGATGGGAGACGAAAGTGCTCACTCAGCATATGCTAGGTGCTGGATAAAGTCAGCCCCTTACTTTTTTGCTCCTGGGACTCAGTTTATTTCTCTGGGAATGGAGACAATAGCGTCTAACTCTGGGAGCTGTGAGGTGGATTACAGCAGAAGGAAGGCTCTGTGTGAGATTTCGGGCGGTAGCCTCAGCCTGATTCCCAGCAGAGACAGCAGCCTGCAGCGGGCATGGGCCGGGGGTTAGGCGGGCTGGGCAGAGAGGTTCTAAACTGGGTTTTTGTGCCCTCAGGCTCCCTTCCCTGGCCCCTGCCTGCCCTCTTCTTCCCAGGTCCTGCTCGTTCCTCTGTTCAGGCATCCTGAGGACTTCTGCACATAGGAATGAGGAGCAGGATGTATGCTTGGATGGGTGGGTGTCCTGTGCCATCTGGGCCTCAGTCTCCCCCTTGGGAATGGGCATTTGTCGTCCTGACAGTTTTCCAGAGATGGCGAGACAACCCTTTCTGGAGGCCAGGTCTCTGCAGAGTCCTGAGCCCTGGCCTTGGGGCGAGGAAGTCTGGATTCCTGTGCCTGCTCTGGGCTGTCCTCTCTGGGCCTTGTCTTGCCCCACTGTAAATTTCAGGAAGCCACAATGACAGAGCGGGTGCCATTTATTGAGCACTTACTGTGTGCCAGACACCACGCTAAACTCTTTAGTCACAGCAGCCCTTCAGTCTAAGGGCTATTACTTTTTTTTTAAATTAAAGCATGAATGTACAGTACATTAAATAATTATGGCGCAGAGATGGGTTAACCCTTCCCGAGTGGCAATAATTTTTACTCCTATTTTACAGATAAAGAAACTGAGGCCCAGAGGGAGAAATGACTTGTTCATGACCACACAGCCAGCAAGTGGCAGGTGGAGAGCAGAACACAGCTGGGCCTGTGTGTGTGTGTCTGTGTGTGTGTGTGTCTGTGTGTGTGTGATATGCCAGGAGGAAGCTGAGCCCTGGGGAGGAAAGAGACTTGTTCAAGGTCAGTAAGCCAAGAAGGGGTCTTTAGATATAATTCACATACCACACAACTCGGCCTTCGAAAGTGTACAATTCAGCAGTTTTTGAGCGTATTCAGACTTGCATGGGCATTACTACTATCTAACTCCAGAACATTTTCAGCGCCTGGAAAAGGAGCCCCACACCCAGGAGCAGTCCCGCCCCTCCCCCCAGGCTGTGGCAACACTAATCTGCCTTCGCCTCCATGGCCTTGCCCGTTTGGGGCATTGTGTATAAATGGAGCCCTACAACGTGAGGCTTTTGTATCTGCACAGGGCATGCTCTTCATTAAGCCACACTGTCCCCTCCTTTGGCTCCCACCCCAGGGACAGGGACCCCGGGACTGCCAGGGTCCCGGTGAGAGCTCAGAGGGGTGTGTGTATGCCCTGCTGGAGTCCTCCAGCCCTCCTGGGTTTGCGGAATAACCGAGTGACTGTTGTGGCCTCCCTGGCCCTTTGCTGTGCGGGGCCCTGTGAGTCACCTCAGACCTGCCCCACCTGGGTGGTGTGAGCATCGGAGGGGACACCCTCCCGGACGGGGAGGGGACCTGGCAGGACACTGGGGCTCTGTCTGCCCTGGACAGGCGGCCAGTGTGCAGCAAACAGGAAGCGGGCTGGGCTGAGACCTACTAGGTAAATACAGGCCGGGGAAGGTGTCCAGTGTGGCGTGATGCCCCCCTGCTGCCGCCTGCCAGAGGCTGGGAGCCGCGGGCAGCCTGGCAGGCTGCAGGTTTCCCGGGCCAAGGGCTAAGCGCCCAGCCGGCTGCTCCCGGTGACTCTGCTCCACGGTGGCTGTGATGTCCTCCTCTTGGGCCCCGGGTCCTGCTGCTGTGCCTTTCCTGGCCATCTTGCCATCCTCGGTCCTTGGTCTGTTTGTCCATCCGCCCCTAATACTCGCCACCGTATGCTGTCCATCGCTGAGCATGTGTTCCAAGCGGCGTCGGGCCCAGTGTTACCTCACCTCCTCTGTTAGTGATGATGCCCTGGGCGGGTGCTACGAGACCCCCATTCTACCTGTGAGGAGACCAAGGCCCGGAAAGGCCGTGCACCTGCCTCAAGGTGGCCTGTCTCATATGTTCCGGGCCTGATTCCCTTCTCTGGAGCCAGCCACATCAGACAAGTGCCATTACCTCTCAGAGCCTCAGTGTCCTCCCCTGACAGGAGGGGAGGGGGCCTGACACACTTTTGTCTCTAGCGCCGGCAAATCTGGGGTCTCTTTTCTCTCTGTCCTTTTCCACCCACATTAGCCCCTCCAGGACTGATCGGAGTGGCAGTTGCTCACAGTCATGTTCATCTGGGGGCACTGCAGGAGGTGGGGTCCCATAGATAGGCCAAGGAACCCCAGGGCGGGTGCAGAGGGAGCACGCTGGGTCTGTCTAGGAGTCCGAGCCTTGAGGCCCGTCTCCTACCTGTGTATCAGCCCACCTCTCCACTCCCCCCAACCCCTCCCCTCACACATTCACCGTCCTCCTGCTTTTCTTCTTCTGGTGCCTCAGGCCGTGTGCCCAGCAACCCCCATCACCTTGTCCTCCATAAGGCCTCTGCCCCTCTAAGCAGCAAGCCCCAAATCCAGATGTCCCCGCCCCTCACAACCCTTCCATGTCCCCATCAGGATTAGTGCTGTTCCTTGGTCTTTACCCTCCTGCCTTTTTCCCTCACTACTGGGGATTGAATCCAGGGCCCTCACACTGAGATGTACACGCTCCCTTTCATTTTTTATTTTGAGACAGGGTCTTGCTAAGTCACCCAGACTGGACTGGAACTTGTGATCCTCCTGCCTCACACCCCCAGAGTGCTGGGATTACAGAAGTGGGTCACCACGCCAGGGTCCTCCCGCTCTTACAGTCTAAGAAAAATATTAATTGCTGCCCCGTCCTGGCCCACTGTGATGCTAAATGCTGGGGCTACAGTGGACAAGAAACGGTCCTTACTTCATGGAACTAAAACTAGAAGGAAAGAAAAAGATAAGAAATAGAAGAACATAAGTAAGCATAAAAGTTTTATTATGGAAGGGCTGAAGGTGTAGCGTGGTGGTAGGGCATGCATGAGGTCCTGGGTTCCACCCCCCAGCACGCCCTGCACACACACACACACACACACACACACACACACACACACACACCCCCGAGAACCGTGAGGGAGTAGGAGCCAGGCAGTGTGGGAAAAGCATGCGAGGTGCAGGGAACAGCCTGGGCAAAGTGAAGGGAGGAGAGCCCTCTCTCTTCCCCCCCAGACTGGGGGTTCTCACTCTATGCCTCCTCGGGTGCCTTGCAAACAGGTGGTGGCTGTTGGGGAATTGATCCCAGAGGGAGGGATCTGAGAGAAAGCAGCTCCCCAGAATCCCCTCCCTTAGGGTGGAGCAGCTCCACACGCCCAAACTTGTCCCCACATTTAAGCAGCTTTTCTGGGTTAAAATCAGGAGGTTGGGATTTGGCAGAGTCACGCCAGTGTTTCCATGAGATCAGGCAAAGCCACGGTAACCATGAGTGTGGGCCCTCCTTCCACCGGCGGCTGGCGGGGCTGGGGGCTGGAAGAGGAGCCCTCCGCCTCCCACTGGGTCCGCTGTTCTTGCAGAGACTCCAGCACCCGCTTGGCAGTTCGCTGTTTGTTGGGGGCTCACTCTGTGCCGGACACTGGCTCAGCTCCTAGACGTCTCACAGTGACCCTGCTGAGATCCTTAGGGCAGGTGAGGCGGTTGAGGCTCAGTAAGGCGAGTAACTAGCTCGGGCTCACCCAGCTCCTGAGCAGTGGGTCTGGGGTCCGGCCTCCCGATGCTGGGACCCCCCCAGGCCCTTCACCAGGCCACCCCTGTGCTCTTCTGGTCCTCTCAGCTCTCAACACCACAGCCCAGGAGTGACCTCTCCCAGTTTTGTTTATAACTGGCAGTTCGTCCTTAACACACGTTTGTTGACTAAATGAAGAGACAGACCAAGCGCTCCTAGTTCTGCTTCTCGGGCTCTGGGATCCACTTCGTCCCTCCGCCCACTCTGCCCTGGCTGACAGCTGTGAGTGGACTCTAGTCTGGTGTACATATTTTAACCAGGGTTTGGACACTAGATGCAGCACGCTGGAAAATGCATACAGCTGGGAAGATGCTGGGATGTGGGAAACTTACACTTGTGCCTGGCGTTGGCCCACACTGGCATGGAGGGGCCTGTGAGGCCGCCCACTGAGGGCACACGCACACACGCGCACACACACACCACATACACACCCTGAGAGATACACAAAGAAACCCACTACACAGGAGTGGTGGGACCCAGCTCCGGCCCCGCCCTCTCCTCCAGGCCCCCTCCACTACCCTCCCCACAAGGCTGGCCGGAGTTTGGAATGTGTAATCACAGGCTTCAGGGCAAATTAGAACAGGGAGTGAACTCTGTCCCCAGCCACAGAGAACAGGGCAGCATTGTAGGGGGCGGTCTGCCACAGAGTGGCAGAGCTGGCTGCATGCAAGTGTATGTGTGCTTATACACGTGTGTACATGTGAGTACACATGAGCACACACATACTGCTTGAGGTGGGTGGAAGGTGCCCAGGATTAGGAGTTCAGAGACCTTTTCAAGGCCATTTGCTCCCCAGGTGGCCGCAGCCTCAGTTTACCTGGCTGTGAAATGGGAGCAGTAGCTTAGCTTTGCTTACCAGGTTCCTGGGAGCTGGGAGGGTGGACTTTAATGTGGCCTGTGAAACGCCAGTGTGTAGCACTGCAGCCTTTCGGGGTTGGGGGAGGAGAGCAGGGTGACAGGTAAATCAGAAATGATG
The DNA here is from genome assembly GCA_004026905.1 of Hystrix cristata. Lineage (NCBI taxonomy): Eukaryota > Metazoa > Chordata > Mammalia > Rodentia > Hystricidae > Hystrix > Hystrix cristata. Next base: position 105,148 of record PVJO010002716.1, on the reverse strand, counting down.
GTAACGGTGACAATAAAACATGACAAGAAGCAGCATTTGTCAAGTGTTTAGAGGCAAACATGGAACCCTGGACCTTCCTTATGTCACAAAAGCCCTACTAGGCAGGAGCTATTATTGCAACCTGTCTCACAGGTAGAGAAACTGAGGCTCAGATTAGAATGGCCGACTGTAATAATCCTTCCCTCCCAGGGCCATGCCCAGTAGACTAAGGGGTTGGGTAGCCCGGGCCCTGCAGCCAGGCGCCTGGATTGAACCCTGGCGGCGTTGCTAACCTGCCGTGTGGCCTCTGGCAAGTCACTTTAGCTTTCAAGTGTAAAAGGAGGATTAGCGCAGTGCCTACCTGCAGGGCAGGGTCTCTGGGCCTCGGCCCTAGTGATGTTCAGGTTGGGTCTCTTTTGCGGTGTGGAGCCTTTCTGTGAATTGTAGAGTGTTTCCCGGCATCCCAGACCTTGCCCCACTGGACACCAGTAGCCTTCTCATACAGCTGTGACCACCAAATGTGTCACCAGACATTGCCAAGTGTCCTTGGGCTAGAGCTGCAAGGACGGTTGGATGAGCCTGGCTGTGTGAGGCCCTCAGGCAGGTGTCTGGCACAAGGACAATGTGATTTATTTTGTAATTATTATTTCATCATAACTCAAATGCTAATCCTGGTCGCTGTGCAACCTGCCCAAGGTCGTGCACCAGCAAGGGAGCTTGAGCAGGGATTTGAACCCCATGCCGGCTGACTCAGACTTCCTGGGTACTGTCCAGGCTGGGGCCCCTTAGGCTGGGGTGCAGGTGTGTGGAGGAGCTGAAAGGGCCCTCCCAGCTGTCTGTGGCCTTGGGAGCTTCCTAGTGGGACCTGAGGCCTGGGGATTCCATGAGGCCCCAAGGGGGGAGCCGTGGTGACGGGTACAGGAATTAGGAAAGTGTTTACTGCGGAGGGGACATGCCTGACCTCGAGGTCCCCGTGAGGCAGACTGTGCTGTGCCTGGGAGGGTCTTGGGCTCTGGAGCTCAAGTGACTGGTCTGGGGCCACGTGAGGTGTCATCGCTAGACCTGGGATAGAACTGGAGCCTGAACGACTCCCAAGTCCAGGCGCTGCCTCTCTGTTTGTGTTGGCAGGAGCTGTGACCCTCCGTGTGTCTGGCTACACCCCGCTTCTCTGGCCCAAGGCTTCCCTTCTGGCAGCATCCATCCCTATACATATGTGTTGGTTGGGGTGGGAGGACTCACAAGAGAGGGCTTTTTAGACCTATCCCTGCCTCCTGGGCGAGACAGAAAGCGTTCCAGGAAACTGGCCCTTGGTGTCCAACCCCACCCAGCCCGCAGCACGCTCCCGAGGGTAGGAGGCTGACAGCCAGCCGTCCTGCCCCTTCTCTGCCCTTGCTCCTGGCTGAGCGTTGGGCACAGAAGCCAGACAGATTTGTCCCTTCAGGCTGTGTGACTGCCCTTCTGAAGGCCTCAGTTTCCTCCTGTGAGAGGTGGGAACAAATAGTGTCTTCATTTTAAAGCTCTCGATCTGGAGGGAGGAGTCAGGGCTGAGGAAGTCAACTAGGGTCTGTGTACCAGGGAAATCACCTGAAGTCTGGGAGCCTGGATTTCCAGTTCTGTAAAATGAGGGTCACAGTGATAGGAGGGCCCAAGGACCACTGGTGCACACAGTAGGTTCGTGTGGGTTTTCTGGGCAACTGCTGGGCTGAAGCTTGAGGCTCGATGTTTTAGTAAGCTCTCCTCTGCAGCAGGCACTGCACTGAGCCTGGGCCGGCGTGGTCTCTGCTAATTCTCCCCATAAGGCTTACACATCCCCATTTCATAGATGAAGAAATCAAGGCTGTGAAATGCCAACTTGCTTAACGTGCTGCAGCAGCTAAGTGTGGGACCTGGCTTTGAACCAGGCTGTGGAGCTGGCTCGATGAGTCAGTAGGAGGATTTGGGGTCCTAGTGGGACTCTGAGGCCCTTCCACCTCCAGTTGGTGCCCAGGGCAGCTGGCCCGAGGCAGACCTGTGTCTTCAGGCTCCTGAAAGAGGCCCCTGTTGCAGCTCCTGCCTGGGACTGGCCGCCGACCACATCTGGGAGTGGCCACCCCAACCCCTGTCATTACAAGGGTGGCTTTGAAGCAGCTGGCAGCAGCGCTGTTTGCCCACGTGGGAGGGGGCTTCCTGGAGCCCCCACCACTGGCCAGGCTCTGCCTGACTCTCCTCTTTCCCCTGCAGGCTGAGCTGTGCGGACGGATCTGGGGCCAGCATGGCGGATCCTGGTGACAGTCCCCGTGTGGGGCCTGGGGAGGTGGCAGAGCCCCCCGGGGATGAGAGTGGCGCTTCTGGCGGGGAAGCCTTCCCTCTCTCCTCACTGGCCAATCTGTTTGAGGGGGAGGATGGCTCCTCTTCACCCTCACCGGCTGATGCTGGTCGCCCCACTGGCCAGGCCGATGGGCGGCCCAACCTGCGCATGAAGTTCCAGGGTGCCTTCCGCAAGGGGGTGCCCAACCCCATCGACCTGCTTGAGTCCACCCTGTATGAGTCCTCCGTGGTGCCTGGGCCCAAGAAAGCACCCATGGACTCACTCTTTGACTACGGCACCTACCGTCACCATCCCAGTGACAACAAGCGGTGGAGAAGGAAAGTCATAGAGTGAGTATTGCTGGCTGCCTGGTCAGCGGTCTGCTCCTCTGAGCTTAATCTGTCCACCCATCTTCTGTGGACAGGATTCGTGGATGAGTTCTGTTCTACTCCATGACTTCATCTATCATCCGTCCATCCATCCATCTGTCCACTGATCCACCCATCTGTCTGTCCATCTGCCCGTCATTCATCCATCATCTATCCATCTGTTCATCCATCCATCCACTCCTTTGTACAACATCTATTTTCATTCATTCATCAGCTTTTTCACACACCTCACCATCTATGTACCCATCTATCCACTTGTCTGTCCATCCATCCACCCACACAAACAGCTTTGCCTTTGTTCATTATCATCCATTTATTTTTGTGTCTGTTGACCTATCCAGCCATCACCTACTTGTCTGTTCTTCCAGATACCTGTCTTTCCACTTGTCAGTCCACCCATCCATCTTCCACTCATTCAGATATCTGCTTCTCTGTCCATCTGTCAACCCTGTCAGTGCATGGCCCTTGTCGTGCGTTCTCTGCCTGACTTTGCTGGGAGCAGGAGCCGGGGACCCTGCCCGACTTGGACCTGTGCTCCCCTAAGGGGCTCTACCAAGCTGTGTCTTGCTGCCCACACTCAGGCCTTCGGCTGGTGGTTCGTGTGTTTTGCAAACACAGGTATCTGTCGCCTGCGGGTCTCTGCCTGTGAGGAGAGACTAGTCTCCTCCCCAGCTTCACACTCTCAGGTCACCTCTTCTTCAGCTCCTGCTCCTGCTGAGCAAGCGCAGTTCATGATCCTTTCTGGGTCCTGCCCCGCTGTCCCTAATAGGCCTCGAATTGACCCACATTTGGACACCAGCCCTTTTTCCAGGTGACCTCTGTGTGTCCAAAGTCTGGAGATGTCCTGTAGATGTCCAGTTCTCCTCCAGCCAGATTTGATTACCCTTGTGGTGGCCCCATTTCCTCTCTCAGTCTGTACCTGGCCAAGAGCCATCCCTTACTCGCCAAGTCAGATTCATTCTTGGATATTTCTTGGGCACCTACTATGTGCTAGGCTATGGTGTTGTTCTGGGGTGAACCAGACCAGATCCTGCCCCAACTCAGGTGGAACCTTTAGTGAGTCAGACCAGAGGCAAAGAAAAGTGGGCCCAGACAAGACAACTGGAGCCAGAGGAGGCGCTGAGGTTGGAGGGAGGGTATAGGAAGGGTGACCCGGGAGGGCTTCTCGGAGGAGCTGACATCTAGGCCCAAAGCTGAGGGCTAGGCAGGGGCAGCCCTACATCAGGGAGGGTGGCCCACCATGGGGGAGGCACGAGACGGACATGCCCAAAGACCATGGCCTCCCGGTCAGTCATGCTGCTGAATACTCTGTAAGACCCCTGCTGGGAGGGGAAACCGAGTCCGGGGCAGCAGAGTGCCCCAGTGTCTCTACCCCTCTGCCCATCCCCGGGCCCTCCAAGGTCCTGCTGGGTGCTGGGGCCTCAGCGAGGCCTGGCAGGGGTGGTGCTCAGTGTGAGATGGGGCTGCCAGGCGCCCCGCTTAGCGGCCGTCCCAGGGTGTGCCCTGTCTGTGGGGGATACGCAGAAGACCCCCTTTCCCGGCACCCATCTGGGCCCTGGGCAGCGGAACCGGGGCGAGCGGCTGCTCCCTCCAATGGCCAGGTGGCTGGGGGAAGCTCGATGCCGGCTTTGCTGGCCCCCACGGCCTGCCCTTCTTCAGACTCCCCCACTGCAGCTCCCTCAGGGTTTGGTGTCTGTTCTCCATCCCAGGCTCGGCCTCTACTTCTCCTCTCCATCCTCTTATGCCTTTGGCTGGGTAGGAACATGACAGAGAGAGACGTGTTCCTGCCTCAGGTACCCTAGACTGGCTCTTTCTCTCCCAGAACCCAGCACACAATAGATGCCTAGTGAATGTTTGTTGAATGACTGAATCAAGTATCTCCAAGCTCTCCTCCTCTTAACATCTGTTTTCAGTCTATTTCTTCTCCGTCTCTCCTCCTTGAGCTCTGTCTGGGTGGTGTCCTTTCTCCACCTGCCTCTGCAGCTTGGCATCTCTACCTTGCACAGACACACAGTTGGCACTCGGCAGCACTGGTCGTCACGACTGACTTTTTCTGTGTGGTAGGCCTGGGCTAAGTACCTATGAGCATGGCCTCATTGGTCCCAAATGTTTGCTAAATGAATGAATGAGTGAGTGAGTAGTGGAATGAATAAATGAGATACTTTATCTTTCAGTTTTCTGTTCCTTATTTTCCCTGTCTCTTTTAGTCTTTGCTTTAATATGTGCTCAATAAATGACAAGTGGATAGGTGGGTAGATAGGTGGGTGGATGGGTGGGTGGATAGATGGGTGGGTGAGTGGATGGGTGGGTGGGTGAGTGCATGTGTAGATAGAGGGTGGGTGGATGTGTGGGTGAGTGGGTGGGTGGGTGAATGGGTGAGTGGATGTGGATGGGTAGGTACATGGCTGGCTGGCTGGGTGGGTAAATAGATGGGCAGGCTTGTGTTTGTTTCTTTCTGTTTGTTTTCACCCAACACGCAGTAGGTACACGCTCTAGTTTACTGGGTAAAACATTCCTTGGTGTTACCCGCTGTCCCTTCCCCTTTAGTCCCTTAGTCTGGTCCTTTCCTGTGCCTTCAGCCCTCAGCCCCATCCCTGGCTTCCTAAGTCAAGAGACAGTGGGGCAGGCAGGGGACAAGCAACCCCCCTTCACCCTTCTTCCCCACTCCCTCCAGGAAGCAGCCACAGAGCCCCAAAGCTCCTGCACCCCAGCCGCCCCCCATCCTTAAAGTCTTCAACCGGCCCATTCTCTTTGACATCGTGTCCCGGGGCTCCACTGCCGACCTGGACGGGCTGCTCCCCTTCTTGCTGACCCACAAGAAGCGCCTGACCGACGAGGAGTTCCGGGGTGAGCCACTCAGGCGGGCGTAGCTGGGGGCCTGGCATTGGGGGTTCCATTTCCCCTCAGCATCCTGGTCCCGGCCTCTGAGGAGAGACGGCTCCATAAAGTGCCAAGCACTTTATGAGGGGGGCCCCGGATGGGCGGGCAGGGCGTCTGACTGGGATTTCTGCCTCCACTGGGAGCCCCCCCAGGCTTGGGCGTCCCTGCTTGGGATGAACCCCGACTCGCGTCTGCAGCTCAGAGTTGGGCCTCCAGCCGGGCCCAGGCCTGTACAGCAGGCACAGTGGCTGTGCCCACCATGTGCCGCAGACCCTGCAGTTGGAATCGCTGGTCAGACGACCCAGGGCTCAGTGCACAGGGTCAAAGCTGTGGCACCTGCAGCAGAGGGGCCCATCTCAGGACGACCAGCGATGTTGGTGCACGGCTTGGGTCTGAGGAAGCTTCAGGCCATTTTTTGAGACTTCCGTTATTTCAAGTAAATTAAATGCCAGAACAAGGTGATGGAGTCCATGGGTCATTTCCCACACAAACATTTATCAATCTGATTCTTAACAGGAAAACAATACAGTGCAGTGTCTTTGTGTCCATCAGTAGAGAATGACTGGATTTATATAAAAAAAATTCACTTATCCTTGGTGTGGTGGTGCACTCTGAGAGGCCGAGGCAGGAGGAGCACAAGTTCAAGCCCAGCCCGGGCAATTTAGTGACTGAGCAGGACTGTTTCAAAGAAAACAAAGGGTGCAGAGTGCTGGGGATATAGCTTCCTGCGAAGGCCTTGGGTTCAATTCCCAGTACCAGGAAAAAATTTCGTTCATGGTGCCAGGTCGTGCAAGGCAGCCTCATTTGAGGGCAAACCTTGGAGTTGGGGGAGGGTCCCTTGCTGCCTCTGAGTAGCTCGGTGGCTGTGCAAGTGATCTAAACTGCATCTAAGCCCCGGCCAAGCCCCCTTGGGGTGCACCTCATTTGTCTGGCAAAGCTGGGGCTTGCTGAGGCTTCTGCTTTCTGAGTTTAAAACTGAGGCGGGGCTCTTGGCCTCGTCCGGAAACCCCAGACAGCTGCCTGTGCCTGCATGGGCGTGGGTGGGGGACCAGCCCCAGAGGTCGCAGAGGTCAGTGTGCTAATTAAGCTGCAGGTTCCCTGGCTTGGTAAGGCCCCTGCCAAAGTCCTGGTCCAACTTTTGTATTCATAATTGTGTGTTCCATTTCGTAATCAAGGCCCCCAAATTGTACAAGCCTGAGGCTCCACAAAACCTGCATCTGCCCCTGCATTTTTTTTTTTTAATGGCTAGAGGGTGATGAGCGCATCTGATTTTTATGCGGGTGTGTGTGTGTGTGTGTGTCCGCGGACACTCCCACCCCTCCCCCAAGTTTCACAACTTCCTGTTTGGCAATTGTCAATTTAGGGTCCTGGCTCCAGCAGCCCTTGTGGGCAAAGACACTCTGCCACCTGGTGGTTGGGTCCTAGAACTGCACGTCCTGCTGCGTCTCTGGTGGGCCCCTGTTCCTCCGGCCTGTCCTTCCCCAGGGCCCAGGCGACACGCCTGCGTCTGAGGGTCTGGAAGCCCAGATGCAGGGTCTGCTCCCATTTTGGGTTGCTGGGGTGCCCAGCTCTCCCCATTTCCACAGTTGGTTTCTGGGCATCTACTAAGTGTCTCTCGCTGTGCTAGGCAGAGGGTGAAAAATGACAGGAGCTGATGAGTGAAGCAGAGGCGAGTCTGCCTTCAAGTCACTCACAGGCTCCTAGGTGAGACTGCACTGACCAAGCAACCGCAGAAATAAACACACAGCCACAAGCTCTAATGGCTGTCAGCAAGAGGCTGTATTGGAGTATTTGAGCTAGTCAGGGGGAATCTGGGAGAATGTCCTGGAGGAGGTGACTCTTGCGCTGGGTCTGGATGAGCCGCATTAACCTGGTGAAGAGAAGAGTGAGAAGTGGGTGTAGGGACAGCATGTTCAAAGGCCCTGCGGCTCACTGTGATCAGAGTTGCACCTCTGAGATGACCCTTGTCACTGCTAGGTGGAAAGTGGTAAGGGAAGGCCAGAGAGGCTGGCGACAGCCAAGGTGTCTTGGGCATGTGCGAAACAGAGGCTGGGGCAAGGTGGTGGCAGTGAAGATGGAGAGCTGTGAGGAACCTGGAGAAACAGGAGATAAGTTAACAGGACATGCTGGGGGTGGGACATGGGGAAGGAAGGCGGGCAAAGCCAAGGTTTCTTGCTGGACGAGGCCACGCACAGCCTGGGGGCGGGCTGGGGAGGGAGACGATGAGGTTGGCATGGAGAGTCGCCAGTCACTCGACAGCAGGAAACGTCGATAAAGTGGATTGATGCCCCTTGAGGCTAGAGCTGCATGTGGTTGCCCCGGTGTCTGTGCATAATCCTGGAGGCAGCCCTCACCTTGCACGGATAGGGAGTCAGAGTCACCCATTCAGGAAATAGCTACCTGGCGCCCCCTCTGACCTGGGTACCAAAAGTACAGCAGGAAGCAGCTGGGGACCGAGGCTTGTCCAAGCAATCACACTCTGGGGGATCCCCAAGGCTTTCGAGTTCTCTCTGCTACTTCCGGGCATCCAAGGAGAGGGTCCCTAAAGTCCCTCCCTTGGGAGAATAATCACAAAGGAAATCGATGTATTTACTTATTGCGGTGCAGGGGATTGAGCCCAGGGCCTCCTGCATGCTAGGCCCGCACTCTACTACTGAGCTGCATCCCAGCACTTAATTTTTTTTTTTTTTTTGGTAACATTTTGAGAGATGCTCATACTAAGTTGTCTAGTCTGGCCTCAAACTTCCCATCCTCCTGCCTCAGCCTCCCAAGTCACTGAGATTACGGGTGTGTCCCACAACACCTAGCAACAGCCGTATTTATTGAGGGCTCCTTTCTGCCTGGTGTGGGCTAATCTGTGACTATTGATTAGCTCATAGAATTCTCTTCCTAGCTTCGATTTAACTAGAAAAGAAAGTAAGCAAAGAAAGGTTTGCAGGCAGTCAGGGGCAAAGCCAGTATTGGAACTGCAGGGTGGGTGGCTGAAGAGCTGGCCCTCGACCCACATCTGGGTCTCCCACCCTGTGCCCTCAGCAAGATGTTGCCCCAGGCCTAGTTCACATGGGAGTTTCTTTTTACTGACTCACTCTTTTGAGATAGAAATCAACTTCTGTAACCACAAAAATAATTACAGGGGAAAGAAAATTACCCAGGGACATGGGCAAGCCTTAGGGAGAGGCAGTGAGGACCCAGAGTCCTCACTCTGACCTCATGAGAAGTGTGACAGTGGATCAGACCTTCAATGTTACTGCTGTGTCCTTGGACCCCCAGGATGGCTCCCACCCTCCCATGGTCATTTCACATCCTCTGCATTCAGCGCACACTTTGGGAAACTGCGCTCCTCCGCTGCCCCAGAGGGGCGCCAGTGTAATTGTTTAATGGGAAAAGGGATTCTGTGTTCCAGTAGGCGGATAGACACTGTCTAATGTGTCTTACTTTCAGAGGCCCCTGGTCTCTGTTAAAGGCTCTGAGAAGTCTGCAGTAAAGGAATAAGTTAGGCTGTGTTTTGTTTTGTTTTATTCTTTGTGGGGATTGAGGATTGAACCCAGGGCCTCATGGAGGCCAGGCAAGTGCTCTACCACTGAGTTGCACCCTCAGCCTGGTTGACTTTGTATGCTAACTCTGCATTCACATTTATTTGATTACAAAGCCCTTTAACAGGTTCCCCCATATATGATTGATTAAAAGATACCCTATGGCCTCCCACATTTCAAAGCCTTTCTACTCCCGTGAGTTTATGTGACCTCCTTAGCATCATAAGAGTCAGGTAGAGTGACCCTGTGTCCCCACCAGACAGGTGGAGGAACAGCCCAGAGAGGCAGTGTGACAGGGAGTCCCGGATCTCTGCCCAGCAGCCTGGGGCCAAGCCCGCCTCATTCTATGCGTCTGTCCCCTAGAGCCATCCACAGGGAAGACCTGCCTGCCCAAGGCCCTGCTGAACCTGAGCAATGGCCGCAACGACACCATCCCCGTGCTGCTGGACATTGCCGAGCGCACAGGCAACATGCGAGAGTTCATCAATTCACCCTTCCGAGACATCTACTATCGAGGTGGGGCCCTGGGCAGGTGAAGAGGGCTTTGGGGGTGGCGGTGGAGGCCACATCCTTGCTCATCTGACCCCTGAGAGCTTTGATTTGGGCCTCAAGTGCTGACATGTGCCCAGGAAGCCACTGTTGAGTGAGTGAATGGGCGGATGCTGAGGAATAACTACCCCTTCCACTCTGATGTTGTGAATTTTGGAGTCAGAGATTCCTAGCGGCCCACAGGCCTGGAATTCTGGACCTAAGAGGTGATGAGATTTGCTACAGAGGCTCTGTGGAAACGAGTCTGAGCTGGTAGCGCTGGAGTGAAGGCAGAAGTTGCCTGAGCTCTCCGGTTCGCAGTTCTGAGAGTCTATGAATCAAATCTGGCCTTTCAGGTTCCTCAACATTAGCATGAAAAGTCTATGAATTTTATATACCAAGTTGAAAATTCTGTACAGCGAGCTGCCTCTGTTTCCTCTCTGATTAAAGCAGCACGTATGTTTGAAAAGTTCTGGCCACCAGGATCCCACACATTGGATAGCCTGTGAACTTAGAACCCTAATTCTACCATGCACAGACCTAGGGCTTCACGCACCCCAGATTCTACATCCTGGGAGACATCTGAAGCCCCAGTTACTACCTTCTGGTGTTGTCAACCAAGGCTCTGGCCTGCGGCCCCAACACTGATATCCATGTTCTGTACCCCACTCCTTACTCTGAGCAAGCCTGGTGGGGTCTCTTGTCAAGGTGGAGCCCTGAATGACTGTATCCCCCTCCAGGCCAGACCGCCCTGCACATTGCCATTGAGCGCCGCTGTAAGCACTACGTGGAGCTCCTGGTGGCTCAGGGAGCCGACGTGCATGCCCAGGCCCGCGGGCGCTTCTTCCAGCCCAAGGACGAGGGCGGCTATTTCTACTTTGGTGAGGAGGGGCCTGCTGGGGTGGGGCTTGTGGGAGCTCAGGGTAGGAGATGGGGTGCTGTGGGCATCTGCATCCCTGGCCACTCCTCAGACACTCAGAGCCACGCTGGTCACTGGCCCATGTGGGTTTTGTTGTCCTGAGATCTTGCGTCTTAAGAGGTGAACACTAGAGAGAGAGCTCGGGGCAGGGCCTCTGCTCCCCATCTGTACTGACAGAATCTTTTTTTGGTGTTTTTTTTTTTGGTGCTGGGGATCGAACTCAGGGCCTTGTGCTTGCAAGGCAAGCACTCTAAACACTGAGCTAAATCCCCAGCCCCTTTCTTTTGGTGTTTTCAGACAGGGTCTCACTGTGTAGTCTAGGCTGGCCTTGAGCTCACTATGTAGCACAGGCTGGCTTCGAACTTGGAGTGATCCTCCTGTCTCAGCCTCTTGAGTCAGAATTTTGAGAACACCAAGGGTGCTGATGGGTGTCAGCACCCAGCACCTTATTTTCATATCCTTTAGTCCAGTTTACACTGGGACCAACAGTTGAATCCCAGGCCCAAACCCCATCACTACTGCCATGCTGTCATAGTTGGACTAATAAGATATTTTGAATATCACCCCTGCTTAGATGTCCATGTTACCTGAGCCTCAGAGACAAAGTCCCACAAGGAATTCCAGTATCATAGTAGTCCAGGCTCTCCCACTGACTCCAAATCACGTGGCCAGGCCCCTGAATAACCATACTGGATGGCCACATCCAAAATAGCCAAGGCCCAAGTTACCACCCCCACGAATACCCCCGATACCTCCATACCCCCAAATACTCAATTATCCCAAATAGCCAGGCCCTCAAGTAGCCACACCCGGAAGAGCCACGGCCACGGGTAGCCACACACCCAAATACCCAGATCCCCCATTACTCAAACCCTGTTGCCCCACCCCGAATAGCCACGCCCCGGGTCGCCACGCCCACGAGAAGCCACGCCCACCACGCCTGCCCACGTGGCCACGCCCACCTGCAGTCTCCGAGGAAGAGGCCGGGCTCGCGTGGCTGTGGCTGATCTCCGTGTCCTCCCGGCCCGCAGGGGAGCTGCCGCTGTCGCTGGCCGCCTGCACCAACCAGCCGCACATCGTCAACTACCTGACGGAGAACCCGCACAAGAAGGCCGACATGCGGCGGCAGGACTCGCGCGGCAACACCGTGCTGCACGCGCTGGTGGCCATCGCCGACAACACCCGCGAGAACACCAAGTTCGTCACCAAGATGTACGACCTGCTGCTGCTCAAGTGCGCCCGCCTCTTCCCTGACAGCAACCTGGAGGCCGTGCTCAACAACGACGGCCTCTCGCCGCTCATGATGGCCGCCAAGACCGGCAAGATTGGGGTGAGTGGGGGTCGCTCACACGCACAAACACACACGTGCGAGGGGCTGTCGCCGGCCGTCGTCATTAATACGTGCACTCACCTCCTGGGCTGCAGTCCCGGTGTGCAAGTGTCTTAGCTCAAGAGTCTGCTGTGGTTCCCTAGTGTCCAGCCAAGCTACTCGGCCCACCTCGCTGGTCTCTCACCCCCAGCCCCCAGTCCGCTTCAGGACAGGCTCAGGGCCCGGCTCCGTTCCCCCAGTGCTAACCCGCCGAGTGGCCCGGCACAGTGCTTCGCCTCTCTGGGCCTCACACTACAGGCCTAGGATGGTTTCTCAGTCTCTGCACTGCCTCTGGACTGGATGGTTCCTTGCTGCTGGGCTGCCCTGTGTATTACAGGAAGTTTAGCTGTGTCTCCTGGCCATGAGGGATGGGATGCCCTTTTCAAACTTGTCTTGCTCAGAATGTCTGCAGACCTTGCCACGTTGCTGTTGCCCTGATCCAGAGCCAAGCCCGGAATACAACTGGTTTGACCCTTCCCTGCGCCTGCCCCTCAGACCTTCGATCTCCCTTCCCTGGGCCTCAGTTTCCTTGTCAATAAAATGGGGCCAATAATAGTGCCCTCTGGTTTAGTGTTATTGTAAAAATTAAAGGAGGTGAGCCACATAAAGATCTTAAAAAGAACTCAGGTAGTAAGTGCTCAGTAAGTGGCAGGGCTACGACTTCATTAAAAATACAGCAAAAATTGTTGGGTATGATGGCACATGGTTGCGATCGCAGCGCTCTGTGAGGCTGAGGCAGAAGGATCACAAGTTGGAGCCCAGCCTGGGCAACCTAGTGAGTTAGTGAGACCTTGTCTAAAAAAAAAAAAAATATATATGTGTGTGTGTGTGTGTGTGTGTGTGTGTGGCTGAGGATATAGCTCTGTGCAAAGGCAGGGTTCAATCTCCAGTATCCCCCCTAAAAAAAAAAAAAAAGAGCAACAGTTGCCAGGCATGGTGGCTAACGGGGAGGCCTGAGGAAGAGGATCCTGAATTTGGGGCTAGCCTGGGCAATGTGGTAAGAACTAGTCTCAAGGAAAAACAAATTGTATGTGTATGTGTGTATGTGTGTGTATGTACGTGTGTGTATGTGTGTTATGTGTTTAGCAAAAGCTACTAAAATCACAGTTCTACCTGGGTCCTGAAGCGGGAGGGAAGGCCTGTGTTTAAATTTTGACTTTGTTCCCCTCTGTGCCTCAGTTTCCTTGTGTGTAAGATAAAGATGGCAGGGGTGGTAATAGGGTGGTTATGGTCAGGATTCATGTGTTAGTAAGACTGAGTCATTGCTGTTTAACTCTCCGAGGCAGGTGCTCCTTGTTGCTAGGGTGGTTCAGCCTTGCCCGGGTTGACCCCTAGCCTCGTGGCCTCAGGGAACACCCTTAGTGTCTCCGAGGCTCCTTTTACTCATCTGTCAACTGGGATGGTAAGAGTAAGAATGAAACACAGTGGCACAAGATCTGGCAAGCAGTGATGCTCCGTGGCTTCTCTGCACTCTGTCTTGTTCTCTGGGGAACAGCGCAATTGATGGGCTGGACCCGCCTCAGGGTCTGTCCCCTGCGAGAGGCTGAGTGGAAGTCTCTCTGGGTCCCTCTAACCCTCTGCTCTCCCGTGCAGATATTTCAGCACATCATCCGGCGGGAGGTGACTGATGAGGACACACGGCACCTGTCCCGAAAGTTCAAGGACTGGGCCTATGGACCAGTGTACTCCTCGCTTTACGACCTCTCCTCCCTGGACACATGTGGGGAAGAGGCCTCTGTGCTAGAGATCCTGGTGTACAACAGCAAAATCGAGGTGGGTGCCAGGTCAGGGTGGACGTGGGGGAGGAGGGGTGCAGCTGGGAGCAGGGACCGGGCTAGTGGGGCCTGAAGCCGTGGGTCTGGGGACCGAGTGCAAGGGAAGGTGCCAACTAAGTGGCCAGAAAGGGTTTGCTCACCCTTCGGGAAATAAGCAAGCCTTGTGGGAGTGTGGGCTTGGGGTGCGGGGTGGGCTTGACTGGGATCTTGGCCCTGTCACTTTACGTGCTGGGACTCAGGATGATGACTTAACCTCTCCTGGTCTCGGCTTTTTCGTTCGTAACCCAGGGAGAAGGGTAATGTCTGTCTTGCAGGGTTGTTGGGAGGACCAGATGAGTTAATTTTAGAACATGGTATAGATGTTGTGTGTCAGCTATTAGCATTAGTGGCCTTTATGTGAAGTTTCAAAAGCCCTTCTCTTTCACTTAGTGTTTTGTGAACATCGTTCTGCACCATTAAATACTCTTCCGCAATACCAGTGCTGCATGTAAATAAATGCACCACACGCTAATGACCTGTTCCTCTGTTGATGGTTGTTTGGGTCTGTTTCTGCCTTTAACTATGAGGAATACGCTACACAAGCATCTTTATGGCTGCACTGTTGCACAAATCCATGATTATGAAGAAATCCAAGTCATTAGAAATATTGGATGCTGCACAAATGAGGCAGAAAATGTTGGGGAGTGGGCTTGGATGGTTTCCCTCCCAGCCTTGCCCTGCAGCTTATGGCTCTATAAACTCAGCTTTCCTTGAAAGACCTCACTTCCTTCTTCCTTGAAATGAGTGACCAACTTGATTCAGATCAGGGTTTGCAGGTTTAGTTTAGCATCTCTGATGCAAACTGATTGATTGGTAGAGTCTACACAGGGAACTGTATTGAGCATGGTTGTGCAGGGCTCAATTATTGATGTCTGGCCTGGATTCAGACTTGGAGAATTTTGATAAGTTGATCATTTACCATGTTTGAGCTAAATTTCCCAGTCCTGCTCCCTGGATTAGGATTTTGAGGATGGCGCCCAGGCATCTATGTTTTTAGCCTGCATCTCAGTACAGATTGCAATTTGGGAACCATGAGGATAGATGTTCTTTAAGGAACTTTCCAGCTCTGTTTCTTCTGTTCTAGAACAGGTTGGAAAGGTAAGTTGAGGCAGAATTGGGTAGAGCCTTGAATGATGAGCTCAGGAGTTTAGAGTTCTGCATGCCTATCCAGTCTCCTGCAGATCCTGGGGTGTGGCTAGAGAGTGGGTTAGGGAACGGAGCGCTCTGGGGGTGGAGAGTGGAGAAGGCACACCAGAGTCAGCCAGTCTGGATCAGAAAGTCCCCAACACCCCTGTCTCTCACAGAACCGCCATGAGATGCTGGCCGTGGAGCCCATCAATGAGCTACTGCGAGACAAGTGGCGAAAGTTTGGGGCTGTCTCCTTCTACATCAACGTGGTCTCCTATCTGTGCGCCATGGTCATCTTCACCCTCACTGCCTACTACCAGCCGCTAGAGGGCACTGTGAGTGCTTAGAATTGATGGAGTAGGGCTGGCCCCGGGCTGGGCCTCTCGGGCCTGGGGCACAGCTGAGTCTTGGGCTCCTAGTGGGAGGTAACGGAGAAGGCCTAGGGACAGGCGGGGAGATCCCCAACATCCAGGGTGGCTCTGGGAGAGATCCAGGAGGAAGCTAACAAGGGGGGAGGTGTCACAGGATCCAGATGTTCGGAACATCTGGATCAGAGGCCAGAAGCCGGAGGGGCAGATGGGGACCTTCTGCCCGCTCCCCAGCCACCCTACCCTTACCACACCACGGTGGACTACCTGAGGCTGGCCGGCGAGGTCATCACACTCTTCACGGGCGTCCTGTTCTTCTTCACCAACGTGAGTCCTTGGCGCCGATGCTACCTGCCCTGCCTGGCCTCCTCCCTGACTTCCCCTTCTCCAAGTCTCCTCCAAGGGATCTCCTCTCCCTTCTCTGCCTATTTTCTTCTCTTACCTCCTATTTTCCTTCTCTGCTCTTTCCTCTTTTCCCAACAACAAAGAGCCCATTGTCTCTGCCTGCTATTCTGCCTCCCTCTCTTCTAGTCCTCCCTCTTCCTCTCCCCTCCTCTCTCTCCCTCCTGGCCCCAGCCCTGTCACCAGCCTGCCCTCTTCCAGATCAAAGACTTGTTCATGAAGAAATGTCCCGGAGTGAACTCTCTCTTCATCGACGGCTCTTTCCAGCTGCTCTAGTGAGTAGACGTCCCTGGGCTGGCAGCTTCTTGGGAGAATGGTGGGGCGGGACTGGGCGGTCATCCAGATTGGTGAGGAGAGTGACTTAGGGGGGAGTGAGTTCATCCACCTGGACAGCCCTAATCCAAAGTCAGGCCAAAGGGTTTTCTGATGAAATACTATACTCTGATTGCTACAGAGTTAGCATGTTACACCATAAATGGGGATAATTTTAACCTCATGTTGGCAGTTGATTGGTGATGTCTGCCTGCTGTGCCATGTTTGAGATTTTTTTTTTCGATTTTGCTGTACTGGAGGACTGAACCCAGGGCCATTGCACTGAGCTCCATTCCCAGCCTCTTTTTTCCTTTTTTCTTTTGCGGCAGGGTCTTGCTAAGTCGCTGTGTTGCCCAGGCTGGGCTTGAACTTGCAGTCCTCTTGTCTCAGCCTCCTAGAGTGCTGGGAATTTGGAGGCGGTATTTGTGTTTAATGAGAAAGACAGCTGTGATTGATTTACAGTATCCGCCTAGGACACCGGATGTGGGAGTTCCTGCATCTTCTACATCTTTTTCATTCCCTTTAGAATTATAACACACTGCTGGGTGTGGTGGCACGTGCCTGTAACCCCCACACTGAGGAAGCTGAGGCAGGAGGATCTCTGCAAGTTCAAGGCCAGCCTGGACTACATAGAGAGACCCGGTCTCAAAAAAAAACAAACAAAAAAAGAATTACAAAACACTGAAATTCACATAGCTCCAAAGTCTCCACTGAACCTTTGTGTAGCGATTCCAAAGCGTGTCACTTTGGGGTCCTGTAGGCCTCTGGGCCGATACACCCAGCTTGCTCTTTAATTAACTGCGTGTTCTGGCTAGCAGAGGCTGAAAAGCCCAGTTAATCCACTTTGGTTCTCTCCTCTTCTGGTGGTCTGGAAGGCATCGTGGCATCCTGGTACCCTGGAGGGCCTGGCGCGTGTCTCCCCCCAGGACCTCACTGTCGCCTCTGCCCTCTGGCCCGTAGCTTCATCTACTCTGTGCTGGTGATCGTCTCTGCGGCCCTCTACCTGGCTGGCGTCGAGGCCTACCTGGCCGTGATGGTCTTTGCCCTGGTCCTAGGCTGGATGAACGCCCTTTACTTCACCCGCGGGCTGAAGCTGACTGGGACCTACAGCATCATGATCCAGAAGGTGCGGGCGGGCAGCCCAGAGGGCGCCGCACACACCACGTGCACATCGTGGGCGCCCGCAGACCGGGGGAAGTGGGGTGCAGTTGGCGGCAGGCGTGCTCTGGGCGTGGGGTGGGGGACAAGGCTGGAGCTGGGAAGAAGGCGGTGGTGGAGGAGTGGGAGATGAGAAACCACGTGTCTCCTCTTTGCCTCCGTGATTCCACTGGGGGCTTTAGATCCTCTTCAAAGATCTTTTCCGCTTTCTGCTCGTCTACTTGCTCTTCATGATCGGCTATGCTTCAGGTGAGCTCCGCGTGCCCAGGTAGGCCTGGTGTGCGTGTGTGCGGGTCGGGGGTGCTGGACAGCTGCCAAGGCGAGTTGAGGACAGCAGGGGGCAGTGGTTGAGATCTCCCGTGCCAGGTCCTGGGCTGAGTATGTTACCGTCCCTGCCTTGTCCTGTCCTCCTAGCAAGCCTTTATTATCACTTTTCACTTTATTTTATTATTTTTTTAATTATCACCTTTTAGTAATAAGAAAATAGAAGCTTAGCAAAGTCCAATAAGTTGCCCAACTTCAAAAGCTGGTAATTGGTAAAAGTGGCATATTAGCTATTTCTGCAAAGGAAGCCATGGAAAATTTAGTGGCTTAAAACAACCACTAATTAATTAAGTAAGTAATATGTTTTATTTACTTATGGAGTACTAGGGATTGAACCCAGGGTTAGGGTTAAAAACGACGTAAAAGACTATTGAAAAGAATAGAGTATTCTCCTCATATCTTATTATCTCATCGATTCATGATCGATTACCTTTAAACTTGGAAAGACTTTCTTGAAATGTAGCCAGTAATAGCTGGTGGTTTAAAATCAGAATGTAATCATCACTACAGTTGATGTGGCTCAGTGGAAGAGCAAATGCTTGGCACGCACAAGGCCCTGGGTTCAATTCCAGCACAACACACACACGCGCACACAGGCCTCAGTTTCTCCTCCATCAGATGGGAACGCCCCCCACCCTGCCTCTCAGCTCCTGTCCTCCCCCTCAGCAAAGCCACCCCGTTCCCCCCGCAGCCCTGGTCTCCCTCCTGAACCCGTGTGCCAACATGAAGGTGTGTAACGAGGATCAGACCAACTGCACGGTGCCCGCGTACCCCTCGTGCCGCGACAGCGACACCTTCAGCGCCTTCCTCCTGGACCTCTTCAAGCTGACCATCGGCATGGGTGACCTGGAGATGCTGAGCAGCACCAAGTACCCTGTGGTCTTCATCATCCTGCTTGTCACCTACATCATCCTCACCTTTGTGCTCCTGCTCAACATGCTCATTGCCCTCATGGGGGAGACGGTGGGCCAAGTCTCCAAGGAGAGCAAGCACATCTGGAAGCTGCAGGTGAGGCCAGCCCCCCAACTGCTTCCGAGGCAGGCATCTGGGGAGATGCCTCAGCCTTCCAACTTGGGGTGCCACAGCCTCTCGTTCTGCCTCCATTCCCTGTCTGTGAAATGGGCAGCCAAGGCTGCTGTGGTAAATTTCACGGGGGCTTCTGGCCCAGCTCATGGGACTTAACTGGCTCTGTGCAGCATGACTGAGTGATCCGTGTTGGCACAACAAATGCTTAGAGAGTATCTAAGTCCGTTTTCTGTTACTATAACAAAATACTTAGGAGTGAGTAATTTACAAACAATAGAAGTTTATCTGGCTCATGGTTCTGGGGGCTGGAAGCTCAAGAGTGGAGCCACATTGTGGGAGGACGTTCTTGTGGCATCATAACATGGCAGAGGACGTCCCGTGGTGGGACGCAGCAAGCCTGCCAGCTCGGGTCCCTCGTCCTCTTCTTGTAAAGCTGCTAATGCCATCGTGGGCCCCACCCCATCCTCATCTGACCCCATCACCTCCCAAAGGCCCACCTCTAAGTGCTGGCCTTGGGATTAAGTTTCCAACACATGAGCTTTGTGGGGATACATTTAAACTGTAGCAGAGTGCAGGCATTTCAACCAGGAGTCCATGCTGAGCCCGGAGCAGCTCCCATGCCCACTGTGATGCAGGAAGTGAGGCTGGTGTGGCTTGGGGGGCGTATGGGTTCTGCTGCGGGGGACTTCTGCTCGCGCAGGTGGAGCTCCCGGACTGCGCTGTGCGAGCATGTTTGGGCACCGAGGAGCAGCCTATGTGGAGGCTTCCTGGGCACAGCGCTGCTGTCTTTGCCTCCTGGGGGCCTCCCGGGCCAGGCGGCACAGTGCCACCGCTAGACTGGACTGCAGTGCCCACGCTGACACTGGCCCAGTGCATTTCAAGAAGCGACAGAGAGGGAAACACCCAGGGCCATCTTCCTGGTCTGAATATGAGGGAAATGGCTCGGGTCTGCTCTTGAACTTTTCCCATACTGCTTACTTCCCTGGGACTTTGTTTCCACTCTGGGTATATAACTCACGATGTGCATACTGGCAGCCTGTGAACTGGATCCTGCCAGCAGCAATTCATTTTTTTCCCCAGACCCGCCCTGTTTTACAAATTTTAGTGAAAAATGTAATAATTAGTTTCTATATGAAAGTCCA
Organism: Hystrix cristata; assembly: GCA_004026905.1. Classification (NCBI taxonomy): domain Eukaryota; kingdom Metazoa; phylum Chordata; class Mammalia; order Rodentia; family Hystricidae; genus Hystrix; species Hystrix cristata. Next base: position 85,590 of record PVJO010002716.1, on the reverse strand, counting down.
GATTCTGGTCTTCTGTGAAAAGTTGGAAGTCTGGCGATGTGAGGCTCACCTTCCTGCCTGGCAGCCCCCTTCACATGGGGCATTTGCTCCCGGCTTTGCCCCGGTCCCCACCCGGCCCTAGTGACTCCTGACCCCGCGTGGTGACTGCCGAGAATGTGTCCCAGGGCCTGGACCGCAGCTTCTCTGCATCTGGGTCCAGCTTTGTTCTTTCCTTTGCTGCCAGCTGCCTGTGGCTGCTGGAGTTTATAAAGCACCTTTCTAGGGGCAGCCGGAGCCGGGAAACTTGGTACTGTGCCCACTCCGGCCCTCTGTCTCCTTTCTGTCATCAGGGCAGTCAGAATGTGCTGGGGAGGTCACTAGTGTCCCTCTTGCTCTCCCTCCCCGCAGTGGGCCACCACCATCCTGGACATCGAGCGCTCCTTCCCTGTGTTCCTGAGGAAGGCCTTCCGCTCTGGGGAGATGGTGACTGTGGGCAAGAGCTCGGATGGCACCCCGGACCGTAGGTGGTGCTTCAGGTGAGCCGGGCTCCGTATTCTGCTCTTCCTGCCCTTCCAACCCACTGTAACTTCCAGAGCCACTGAGGCCCTGATCGGCCCCACTACAGTTCAGTCTCACCAGGAGATCTTGGGCAAGTCCTTCCCCCAGCCTCCGTTTGTTCACCTGTGAAATGGGCATGCTGTAGCACCACTCCATGCCCAGCTGTGGAACTGAGCAGGTCAGCATGTGACAAGTGCTTGGCTGGCGCTGGATACGCATCAGGACCTGCACAGTTCCTCTCCCTCCCCTTGCTTGGGAGCAGAGCTCTGGGGTCGTGCTCCTCCCAGTGCACTGGGCTGTACCCACCGACGGCGGGCTGGGCTTTGGTGCTGTGGCCGAAATGGGGACACACAGGAATCTGCAGCTTCTGGGCCTGGACCTTGGCCCACCCGAGTGCAGGTGGCTCCATGTTCCAGATGCATGCAGAGTGGCAGCCTCTTGTGGCGAGTCCCTCAGTGGGTCTTTGCCTTTTTTTTTTTTTTTTTGGGTCTTTGCCTTTGAGGGGAATCATTCTTGATACAGAGATTACCAGCACCGAGTATAGGCATGATGTGTGGGCAGAGTCGGCAAAGTCAGTTTCCTTAACTGTGAAATGGACACAATAACAGCAGCCACCTGCCAGGTGTGCTGGTGCACATCTGTAATCCCAGCTACTTGGGAGGCTGAGGCAGGAGGATTCCAAGTTCAAGGTCAGCGTGAGCAACTCAGTGAGACCCTGTCTTAAAAAATACTAATAGCAAAAAGGGCTGGGGATGCGTCTCAGTGTAAGGTCCTGCGTCCAATCCCCTTACCATATAATGATTAT